>SKCR01052806.1:0-55646 GCA_019454045.1 Zanthoxylum bungeanum
TACACAGTATGACCTGTGATTCCTTTCACAGTCAATCGAAAAATATATCCGGTAATAATTTACGATACTGGTTATGGTAATAAGAAAGAGGCACGACGAACCTGAGTTTGGCCGAAATACTCCTCTGGAATTTTCTCCTCAGCCAACAATGCATCTAACATGCTAAAGTACACCTACAAAAAAAAAAAAAAAAAAAAAAAATTCAGAAGCAAAAGCATCAGGACATTTCCATCATTAAAAAGTGTAATTGCGGAATTTATCAAGTCCATAGTTTACTCAAGGAAGGATAACCATTAGAAGCTGTAAGCAATTCCTCTCAAATGAATGCACCAAATGTAATTTTAGCTGCAAGAATGAATTATTTGCGGCAACACAGTAACTGACCTGCATGTCCCCAAGTGACTTGCTACATATAGGGCAGGTATAGTGGGTACAAGTGTAATCCTGACAGCAGCATGCCAGAGATGTCAATAAAACGCACATATTTATAAAACTCATTGAGAGAAAAAGTGCAGAATTATAAGAACCATGTACCTGAAAACATCTTGAGTGCATCATATGACCACATGGAAGGGCCTTCACTGGAGGACTCGAAGAGAAGAGATCTTCATGGCAGATTGGGCAGTTATCCATGAAAGATTTCTCTCTGCATATATGCACTGCAAGAGACCGCGACATGCAAGCATTGCAATTCATGCAATGAAAGTAGTCAATTCCCAATCCCTTCCCTACTCTGCACAGATTACAGTAAGGGCAGTGGTAGATTTCCCTGTTGGAGGATTTGCTTTAGACGCTCCACAATCAATAATTGATAAATCTAATATCAGCATAGGGGGATAATATATGCCAAGTAAATCTGAACTTATCCCAGATCATTGGAATTTTCTAAAAAAGAAAAGAAACTGACATTATCGGATAACAATACTAGTAAAAGTGTTTGATCAAAATGATAATAGGAGTGAATATCAGAAAAGTTTCTGCTGAAAACTCCATAATTTGAAAGTAAGGTTGGAAGGAAGTATAAATTAAGTGAGTATATTCTTTGAAAAAGATTAGATCAATAGCTATTCATCACAAAGTGTAAAGCTTGAAAATTAGAGGAGGTCAATTATGCAACATCACCTTTCATCATCAAATAATTTGCAGATCCTGCAATAATATCTCGCCATGGAAAAGCTTTTGCAGGGAGCACTTGAGCATGTGGACCCAACTGGCTGAATTTTCAAGCATTTCATGCACATCATCTTTGATATAGATTTCCTGCATGCATATAGAAATTAGTACAAAATCCGAGGAGGAGGAGATGAAAACCTCAAAATTCTAAGCATGAAAGCTAAAAAGTAACCAAAAGTGTTGTTACCTTTCCAATGCATGATCAGCTACCTCATCATGGCAGCGTATACATGTATAAAGCTGGTTGCAGCAGGGGGCCACAAGCTTACAGTTCCTCTTGTAGTGTTCGCAACCGAAATTCAGAGTGTCTCGATAAGATGGCTGCTGACCTGGAATTTCTTCCCCACCACTTGAGATGGTTACTTTTGAATGTGTCATATGTTTTCCAGTGATCCAACGGCTGAAACAGTGTGGATTTAAGTGTAAAGTTTCATAGATTTACAGTATAGAATGTGAGAGTAAAAAATACATATATTTAATTAAGCCGCATAAGCATGAGACGTCCCAGCAGCACATTGTCTGCACAATGCACTTCGACTTAAAAATCAAGCATGCACCGTTTGACTACAGTTTTGTCTTGAAGTTGATCGTGATTAGATCCAATACAACATATGACATCATTTTTGGTTAGGGAAAGCATAGTTGCAAGTACATCCCTTTGTATTAATGGCTGTGTACCATGGCTTTCAAACTCATAAAACCATATCAGCGTCTAATCCTCACAACAGACAATCTAGACAGTTTTCTCCATATAAACGTCCAGAACTGGGATACTAAAAAGAATATGAGCATAGACCCCAGCACAAGGATGACTTGCACACAAATTGAGACATAGTCTATATTGTCATCATAAGAGAATTTTAAAAATGAAAAAAAAACTTAAATATCCCCTAGAAAAGAGGGAACAACCAAAAGCTTTAGTAGGAAAGAAACACTTGTTACCTCATTAGCAGGTTCTGGATTATAAATGATTTTTTCTGAGGATCTAAAGAAGAATCACGGGATACTCTTCTGATTGCAGCCTCCAGATTTTCTTGACTCACTGCCAGAAGGTTCTCAAGATTCCTACACTTCTGACTTTCCGGAAATTTTTGACCTGGTTTATCAATCCCACCCAAAACACCAACAGCTTCATTCCATCTCTTCTTGTCATCCTCACTACAATGCTCTATACACTCTGAACATTCATAATTACTTTGTTCTTCATTAATATTTTGATCTTTGCAGCCCACACTACTCTTCTCTACGGACCCACTCTCAGTGCCACTGCAATTGTTTTGCACGTAATTGCATCCTTTGTTGCAAGATTCTCCTTTTAATTCATCAGGAACTTCTTTAGACAGATATGTGGAAATAATGTCCACAGGATCTGAAGCAAATGAAGGAGCAACCCTGGACTCCACTGTTACCCTGGTTATATCATACCCCTCCCACCATTCTCCTAACCATTCTTCAAAAAATGTATACTTCGTGGCACTGCGCCACAAGGACATCATGGCATTCTGTTCTTTGGCTGTTAACGCTGCCATCAACCATGGTATCATATCTCGTAAAGTTTCTGCCCTTATTCTTCCAATCATGCATTTTATGATCTTTTCTTGCTCCTCAATAGAGAAGCATTCTCTAAACAAGGGCCACAGTTCGGTTTCTTCACGATGAATATGCTCTGACAATAATTTATGCATTGATTTGCATATATCTTGGAGCCTGATGCATAATTGATGATACTTCAACATTCTCTGATCCTGCACATTTGATTCAATACTAGAAACCGAAGCCTGTAATTCAAGCATCTCAATTAGAATGTTTAATATCTTTTTAAAATTTTCACTTTCCAATCTGTGGTCAATGGAGTATGCATGACTAATATTTTGCAGTTTCCCCTTTGCCTCCAAAGCAGGAAAGGCGATCTCATCCTCTGCATCACTATGAATTTCATATAGAAGTTGTATGAGATTGAAGCGACGGTGGAAGTCCACTAGAAACAGAGCATTTTCAGACAATTGAGCTGAACCAAAGACGAGATAATCCAAATCTTTCTTAAGCGCCTTGTGGAAGAAAAAGATGAGGTCCATTGGGATTGGTTCATCAATGATGGAACTGCTACAACTTCTTTCAACAGAAAATTTTGGCAAGGGATCAAATGTCCTTAATGTTTGTGGGAAAGATATGAGCAGACTGGTACCACTCGAACATGATGTCTCATACATTTTAGCAGTGTGGGACTGAGAAGATGATGAATATGGATAACATTTGCTGTCCTTGTTGGAAGAGATTGGATCCATTTGTCTTCCTTGTTTTTTCCCTTCACAAGGTTGAATATTCGGGTGCACGGAAGAAGATTCAACGACTTGCTTCTCACACAGAAATGAGCATCTGCTCTTGAGCATTTTCTGCAAGCCCATCCTGAAATTTTCAACAGAGGTTTTTCCTGAACAGCCAATACGGAACCATTCTCGCAATAGGTGTGCAAATGATTTATTGACCAAAGGTTGTCCGTGATTTATGCCATGAAGAATGGACCTAGATTCATCCTCAGATAAGTTAGCTGAGAACCAAGTGATCACACACTTTAGTAACCCAAGCGGCATCATATAAAGGGTCCTGTACAGAAGCTGCTGCTGCATTTCAAGGCTGCAGTTCTGGCAACAGATTGTGAGCACCTGATTAGAAAAAGGACAAAGTAACAAATGAAAGTAGCACAGAAAATATTATTTGATTATCTAAAAGGAACTGAAATTAAAATAAAATTTACTAAAGTTGACTAGACGCACAGTTATTAGGAAATTGCAAAGGAATTATAGTTGTGAACTTGTACTAAATGCTCAAAGTTACTGGTAGTTTAACCTTAATGGGTGTATTCTCCCCTTCACTAGCTTAAAAAGAACACTAATTAACAAAATACACAGTATACCTTTGTTTCCCAAAAAGCAAACTGTTTTCTGACATCCATCACAAAAGACTCTAATTCCCAGATAAGCTTCTCCGCAAACTTGCATGGAGGTGTACTGTTCTGAAAATAATGGTATAGTAGCTGCTGTAAAGCTTCAACATGAAATTGTTCCTTGGGAGGAGCAGGACAGCTTCTGGGAAGTTCAGTTAACCCAAGATGGTAAAATTTTTCCAATGCGGTGCTGTAAAGTGGAAATAAATAACTTTTATATTTATTATATTTAATAATAACAAAAGAATAAAGAGACATTCTTCTTGACACCTTGATTAAGTAGAGTTGAGGCTAGAGAAGGAAATCCTCGAGCAACGATATTAATTACCTGTAGAAGATAAGGACATCAACAAGGAGTTTCAGCTTGGTAACTACTGAATGCAGATCTGAAAAAACATTTGAACTTTTCATTTGAAATAGGTTGTCCAGAATTTCTTCCAAATCTTTCCCTATGGTTCTATGCCAAAGCAGAAGGCTATTGACTGGACTTTGTTCAACATTTGTCTGTAGACCACATATTCTCTTCTGGTCCTGATTTTCTCCAGAATACCTCTTAAATTGAAGCAATTTTGGTAGGATTTTCATATTTGCAGCTTCATCAAGACGATAAGCTCTTTTTTCATTCTTGACAAAAGCCCCAAAAGTGGGTTGGCTATTGTTATCAAGCCAAGAAATTAGCACCTACAAAAATATATCTAAACTAATCACAATCAGGAAGATTATTTGAACTAGGGTGAGAATTTAATTCTGAATCTACCTCTTGCAGTAATTTTTCCTTGGGTATAGTTTCTTTTATACAATGTCTGACTTCTATTTTTTCATCCTGGGAGAGAAAGGTGAACATCCATGGCAAAAAGACCTCCAGCAAAATTACAGGAACACTACATAGAAATTGACACACAAGTTGAGCCTGCTCTTTAGAAGAGAACTGCTGCATCAGCAAAGGAAAAACCTGCATCCTCATAAATAGTATGTTAGTACACACGATACTGCCAGATGATATGAAGGATCATTTATTTAAAAGAATACTAATCTGGTTTCATGAAATAAACAAATAGATATCATTCAAATTAAAACCAATCAACACTATGTTACAAGTATCAATCAAATGACCTACTCACTCATAACATTTAGAGATACGCAACTTATTGTATACATCCAGAAGTTTGTCTGTTTGCACTGTCAATTTATACAAATTACCTAGCAATAAAAAGATCCAAAGGAATCTCCTGGTTGAATCTAGTATGCTTAACAGTTCATTTATTATAAAATGGACTAGAGGCAGCAAAAAGAGAACAGCTAGCCAATGGAACCTCTTCTGAGTTTCTGTATATATCTTGTACATTCATTTATGTTATTCATTGTTCAAACATCCATACAAGGATAAGATATGCTGAGTTTTACCAAACTGATAATATCAGCAATTGTGTTCCATTCTGCAAGCTAAAAATGTTTCCCCTATAATTAATCATTACATTTCTCACCATTGACCTTTTTCAATTTCCTCATTCACTCTATTTGTTTCTACTACATGCTAGGTGCATAAAAGGCTACGCTATAAGCAGTTTAAGGCTATTGAATCTAAATGTCATGTAAGTTGACAACCACTTTGTTCATGTTTAATTTACCTCTTCACATCTAAGGCATTGTATTTTATGTACCGAATCAAAATTAGGTGTTTTTTTTTGTAACTTCATGAATGCTACCTTGAAGTTTTAACCGGCTCAATTCAAGTGAGAAACTAATAAAAGTTGTTTGAAGCAGGTAAGAAGCAAAAATTTCATGACAAGCCCTAGCACCAGAACAACTTGAATTAAGAGAAAATACATTAACTCTATAAAGTTCCTCAAGCAGCAACATTACCATAAAGAAATAAGTAGCTACCTGCTCTTCTTCTTTCAGCATATGCTGGCAAATGAAGGTCTTGATTGTGCCAATGCAAAAGACAAGTTCTTGAAATGGCTTGGATGCATTTTCATTTCCCTCCAGTATTACATTCAGGCGATCAAAAACAGAGCCGAAGAGCTCATCTATACTTTTATGTTCAAGAGAATATGTAGAGACCACATTTTTTATATGTACATCTAGTGCTAAAAAGATCACCTGCCAAGAAAATATAAGTTAGCTTCACTCTTGAAACCTAAAGAGTTCTACAAGGAATACAAAAAGAAGAGGAAATTTTGGAAAAGGATAATAGCTCTCAAAAGTTAAAAACATCATTATCACTTATTCCCCCCTTTTCTCTTTGTTCATGATGAACATCCAACTTTCTGGACTTTTCGGTCAAGTAATAACTGGGATTATTCCTCTACTCATTTGACTAGATTAAGATTTACAACTAAATAAATTGTACATAGTAATTAATGAAAGTCAGTGTTTGAGAAAAGTCAACTTCTGTGGTTCTTACAGCAAGCAAGTCATCCTCCTCAAATACATTTTCGCTATAAAAAAAAAAAAAATCAAAAATCAAAATCAAATGCTTCCTCTTACAAATCTGCTATTCACAAGTATGCAATTTGAGCTATTTAGTTTGAAACCTCATCAATTATTCCTTCAATTGAGCACTTCTCATTAACGAAATACAAAAAAGAGGTATTTTATTGAATAACACCTGTTATATTGATTTCCTTCAGAATTACACTAAACTAAACACAGCTCCAAGAAATTTGTGATGAATTTTTGTAAAGTAGTATTTTCTTTTCCTCCTCTTATAATGTTTCAGCATAGATGAACTTTAAGCTTAACCTTACCCAAGTTAAAGCCTTGTTGAGCGTTGAAAAAAGTGTTAAAGTAATGAAAAGAGTTTATTTTGACTTTCCTCAGTAGCATTTTCGCGGGAACCAAACAGAAATATTGAAGCATATGGAGAAAAAGAGAGTGCAAATTAAGCTGACCTCATCTTCAGCGGCAGAGTGATACTTATAAACGACTTTCAAGAACTCGAACCTCCGCTGGAGTTCGAGTAAAAGCTCACGGTTGTGACATCCACGCTCCAAAGCCGTAACTGCCACGCGATGGAGCTCGGCAAGCTCGGCGCGTTGAGCCTTGTGGAAATAAACAAGCAAAAGAATCGGAGCATCGGCGAGGCGGACGTGCGCTTCGTCCTCGTCCTTGTCGGTCGCGTTTTCTGTGGAATCCCCGCCGTCCATTTACAGATTGCATCAACGGCGATGAAGCAAAGGGGAAGGTCTCGCATTGGCGATGCTGCTCGATTTAACTCTCTCTGTGTGTCGTGTTTAGTTTATTTGAATATAAAATTTTAATTTTAACGTCTATTTGAATTTGGATTTGATTATTGATATTGCCACGGAGGTGATTGAGACCCGATACCGCACGGTCAACGGATGTGAATTTTCGTTCGAATATATTGTTGTTCCACGCGCCTCCTATTATATGAAAGGAAATTACTCCTCCCCTCCCTGCCACCCACCCCTTTTGTCCTTGTTAGATACCACAATATTTCTCCCTTAGTGTAAAATGACTCCCTTCAATATTATACCTGATAAAATTTATATATTTATATATATAATTTAAAAATAATTATATATTAATTATAATCATTTGCCATTTTATTAATTTTTTTTTTTTTTAATTTTTAATTAAATTTTAAAAATTACAATTTCGTATTTATTCATTTAATTTTTTTGATTCATTTATAATTTAATTAATACTACTTATGTATAAAAAAATATAATTTAACCAAATAAAATTAATTTATAAAATAAATTTTTTGATAGTCTATTTGTTTAATGCGACCTTATTGAAGAGATTCAACAAAATGAGGATTTATATTATCGATTATCCATCAAATGATGGGCAGATAATCTATTACACTTACTGCATTTCTTCCAGTCGTCGGCGCCAGAGGTACATTGGATGGACTCAATGAGTTAGGAATTATCATCTCTTCGAGGTACAATCTTGTACTGCATACATTTGCTGAGAATGTTTGGAGTTGTTTTACTCACTTGCCATTAAGGTCTCATGTAGTTCCAGAGCAAGAGCGTCAAGAAATAGCTATTGCTCATGTTGGCGGACACTTTGTGCAAGTTTTTTTACACCCTCATTACCATGTACCACCCATCACAATGTGGTGGTGGGAACATTCATCGTACGAAGCTAAAGAATGAGCCACTCGTTATAGGATTCGTATATGGTATGAAGTATTTGGTATATCACCAAGTGTGTCATGATGAGACTTTTGAGGCAACATAGATTATAATTTATGTTTTTATATTTTTAAGTGTAACTTTTTATGTTGTTATTTGTACTACTTTTTAAATATATATTTTTCTAATATGCATGGGAACATTTTTATAATACATAAGTAGTGTTAACTAAATTAAAAAAAAAATCACAAAAATTAAATGAATAAATAAAACAAAAAAAAAAATAATCATAAATATGAAATTGTAATATTTATTAAATAAATAAAAAAGATATATATATATATATATATATATATATATATATATATATATATAAAGACCAAAAAATATAAATTTTAAATAAATTATAAAATAAAAAAATTAATTAATAAAATAAAATAAATATATATATATATATTATATATATAATATATATAAATTGGGATATATTTGGTTTATTGATAATGGACTTTTGGAGAAAGAAAATGGATATTTAAGGAATTTTAGGGGAGCCAAAGAAAAGGGGCATGGCAGAAGGGGGGAGGATAAGCGCTCTATATGAAACCGGGTTGCGATAAAAACCAAGCTCCGTTTTTATACGCACCATAATAAAATTTCGGGATAATAACATCTGGTTCTCCATATTTTACAATCTCTCCATAATGAAATAGTTATAATATTCATATCAATTTAGTCCTTATTTTCATGAAAAGTTCATATAATATTATTTATTTTCTTTAATCATCGGAGAATCGTTATATAGGTGTTGTCAAAAATAAACCGAACAGAACCAAATTTATCTAAATGATTTGAATTGGTTGGTTTAATTTTGACAAGTTCAGTTTCTAATAATTAATATTATATAATAAAAATCGATATATTTTGGATTAATTGTTAGTTGTATAATTATATAAAATCAAATAAATCGATTCAAATAAAAGAAGATTTATATATTGTTTATGTATGTGACAAAACTTAATTGTTGGTTGAACTTTTATTGTCATATACACAATGGACAATGATGGTACTAGTCTATTAAGATACAAGCGGCTGTGAATTCACAAATTTATTAAAATATGTCTTATAAATTGATAAAAAAAAAAATTAATTTATTAATGAAATATTTTTAATTTATCCTTGTAAAATAAGAGTATCTAATTTTTTTTGTGAAAAAATATATTTTATCCTACTAATCAATGTGTCGATTATACCACTGAATGCACATGCCACATTTAAGCATATTTTTATTATGATAACTTGAAAATCCTAAATTGTTATTATCTTTTCTTATTTTATCTTATTGGCGGCCAAACCCTTATCCTCTTACCTCACTAGTCATCATCTTCATGCTCCCTTTCATCATGCCCGAATAAAAAAACTATATTTCAATTTTTAAGTATGAATTATTAATTGAGGATCTATTTAATGCAGATAAACAATCGATGTCTTTCGTTGTAAACTCTTTAAAATTTCAGGGACTATAATGTTAGTAGTCCATAAATTTTGAATCACAAGTGTAATTTCTCATTACACAAGTGACATTATAGTATATCCATTGGCTGTTATC
The DNA here is from genome assembly GCA_019454045.1 of Zanthoxylum bungeanum. Taxonomy (NCBI): domain Eukaryota; kingdom Viridiplantae; phylum Streptophyta; class Magnoliopsida; order Sapindales; family Rutaceae; genus Zanthoxylum; species Zanthoxylum bungeanum. Next base: position 9,833 of record SKCR01052806.1, read on the forward strand.
TCGGATCGAATCCCAAATGGGCAAATGGGAAACTCTGCTATTGATTACTTGAGAATAAAAGGAACGCGCTAGAAAGAGAGTGGAAGTAAAATACATTTGTGTTATTATTTATATTTGCCGCCATGTCATTGTTTACAACGGTTGGATTATCTTAATAAGATGAGATATTGAACACATTGACTTATTAATGTGGAGTTAGGTTTAAAGATTTAAGGTGTGTGATTTATGGCTTTGTCCACGCCGTCCGTATCTTGTCATCACGTGCGAGTCAACCGCTTTAAATTCATTGTTTTTGTGACTACTCGCGCGTGTGTTTATGTGGGGACGCAACGTGTTGTCTTGTTTATGTGGGGACGCAACCTATATGACGTTTTCTGTGGAATCCCCGCCGTCCATTTACAGATTGCATCAACAGCGATGAAGCAAATGGGAAGGTATCGCATTGGCGATGCTGCTCGATTTAAATCTCTGTGTGTGTCGTGTTTAGTTTATTTGAATATAAATTATTTTAATTTTAACATCTATTTGAATTTGGATTTGATTATTGATATTTCCACGGGTGTGACTGAGACCCGGTACCGCACGACCAACAGAGGTGAATTTTCATTGCGATTATATTGTTGTTCCATGAGCCTCCTATTATATGAATCCGGGTTGCGATAAAAACCAGGCTCCATTTTTATACGCACCATAATAAAATTTCGGGATAATAACATCTGGTTCTCCATATTTTACAATCTCTCCATAATGAAATAGTTATAATATTCATATAATAACATCTGGTTCTCCATATTTTACAATCTCTCCACAATGAAATAGTTATAATATCCATATCAATTAAGTCATTATTTTCATGAAAAGTTCATATAATATTATTTCTTTTCTTTAATCATCGTAGAATCATCATATAGGTGTTGTCAAAAATAAACCGAACAGAATCAAATTTATCTAAATGATTTGAATTGGTTGGTTTAATTTTGACAAGTTCAATTTCTAATAATTAATATTATATAATAAAAATCGATATATTTTGGATTAATTGTTAGTTGTATAATTATATAAAATCAAATAAATCGATTAAAAAAAATATATATATATATTGTTTATATATGTGACAAAACTTAATTGTTGGTTGAACTTTTATTGTCATATACACAATGGACAAGGATGGTACTAGTCTATTAAGATACAAGCGGCTGTGAATTCACAAATTTATTAAAATATGTCTTATAAATTGATAAAAAAAATTAATTTATTAATGAAATATTTTTAATTTATCCTCGTAAAATAAGAGTATATATTTTTTTTGTGAAAAATTATATTTTATCCTACTAATCAAATTATACCACTGAATGCACATGCCACATTTAAGCATATTTTTACTATGATAACTTGAAAAATCCTAAATTCTTATTATCTTTTCTTATTTTATCTTATTGGCGGCCAAACCCTTATCCTCTTACCTCACTAGTCATCATCTTCATGCTCCCTTTCATCATGTCCGAATAAAAAAACTATATTTCAATTTTTAAGTATGAATTATTAATTGAGGATCTATTTAATGCAGATAAACAATCGATGTCTTTCGTTGTAAACTCTTTAAAATTTCAGGGACTATAATGTTAGTAGTCCATAAATTTTGAATCACAAGTGTAATTTCTCATTACACAAGTGACATTATAGTATATCCATTGGCTGTTATCTCGGATCGAATCCCAAATGGGCAAATGGGAAACTCTGCTATTTGATTACTTGAGAATAAAAGGAACGCGCTAGAAAGAGAGTGGAAGTAAAATACATTTGTGTTATTATTTATATTTGCCGCCATGTCATTGTTTACAACGGTTGGATTATCTTAATAAGATGAGATATTGAACACATTGACTTATTAATGTGGAGTTAGGTTTAAAGATTTAAGGTGTGTGATTTATGGCTTTGTCCACGCCGTCCGTATCTTGTCATCACGTGCGAGTCAACTGCTTTAAATTCATTGTTTTTGTGACTACTCGCGCGTGTGTTTATGTGGGGACGCAACAACGTGTTGTCTTGTTTATGTGGGGACGCAACCTATATGACGTTTTCTGTGGAATCCCCGCCGTCCATTTACAGATTGCATCAACATCGATGAAGCAAATGGAAGGTATCGCATTGGCGATGCTGCTCGATTTAAATCTCTCTGTGTGTCGTGTTTAGTTTATTTGAATATAAATTATTTTAATTTTAACATCTATTTGAATTTGGATTTGATTATTGATATTTCCACGGGTGTGACTGAGACCCGGTACCCGCCACGACCAACAGAGGTGAATTTTCATTGCGATTATATTGTTGTTCCATGAGCCTCCTATTATATGAATCCGGGTTGCGATAAAAACCAGGCTCCATTTTTATACGCACCATAATAAAATTTCGGGATAATAACATCTGGTTCTCCATATTTTACAATCTCTCCATAATGAAATAGTTATAATATTCATATAATAACATCTGGTTCTCCATATTTTACAATCTCTCCACAATGAAATAGTTAATATCCATATCAATTAAGTCATTATTTTCATGAAAAGTTCATATAATATTATTTATTTCTTAATCATCGTAGAATCATCATATAGGTGTTGTCAAAAATAAACCGAACAGAATCAAATTTATCTAAATGATTTGAATTGGTTGGTTTAATTTTGACAAGTTCAATTTCTAATAATTAATATTATATAATAAAAATCGATATATTTTGGATTAATTGTTAGTTGTATAATTATATAAAATCAAATAAATCGATTAAAAAAAGATATATATATTGTTTATATATGTGACAAAACTTAATTGTTGGTTGAACTTTTATTGTCATATACACAATGGACAATGATGGTACTAGTCTATTAAGATACAAGCGGCTGTGAATTCACAAATTTATTAAAATATGTCTTATAAATTGATAAAAAAATTAATTTATTAATGAAATATTTTTAATTTATCCTCGTAAAATAAGAGTATATTTTTTTTGTGAAAAATTATATTTTATCCTACTAATCAAATTATACCACTGAATGCACATGCCACATTTAAGCATATTTTTACTATACTATGATAACTTGAAAAATCCTAAATTCTTATTATTTTCTTATTTTATCTTATTGGCGGCCAAACCCTTATCCTCTTACCTCACTAGTCATCATCTTCATGCTCCCTTTCATCATGTCCGAATAAAAAAACTATATTTCAATTTTTAAGTATGAATTATTAATTGAGGATCTATTTAATACAGATAAACAATCGCTGTCTTTCGTTGTAAAATCTTTAAAATTCCAGGGACTATAATGTTAGTAATCCATAAATTTTGAATCACAAGTGTAATTTCTCATTACACAAGTGACATTATAGTATATCCATTGGCTGTTATCTCAGATCGAATCCCAAAGGGGCAAATGGGAAACTTTGCTTTTTGATTACTTCAGAGTAAAAGGAACGCGCTAGAAAGATAGTGGAAGTAAAATACATTTGTGTTATTATTTAAATTTGCCGCCATGTCATTGTTTACAATGGTTGGATTATCTTAATAAGATGAGATATTGAACACCTTGATTGATTAATGTGGAGTTAGGTTTAAATATTTAAGGTGTGTGATTTATGGCTTAGTCTACGCCGTCTGTATCTTGCCATCACGTGCGAGTCAACCGCTTTAAATTTATTGTTTGTGTGACTACTCGCGCGTGTGTTTATGTGGGGACGCAACCTATATGACGTTTTCTGTGGAATCCCCGCTGTCCATTTACATATTGCATCAACGGTGATAAAGCAAATGAGAAGGTATTGCATTGGCGATGTTGCTCGATTTAACTCTCTCTGTGTGTCGTGTTTAGTTTATTTGAATATAAATTACTTTAATTTTAACATCTATTTGAATTTGGATTTGATTATTGATATTGCCACATTCAATTATTTACAACAATTGCAAATGATTGATTAGCAAACTATGTCAGACATGTGACTTCTAAAAGTCACTAAAGTCAAGAAACGTCATTATAAGATAAACAAATACTAATGGGGTTTTCCTAATGTCAGTCAAGAATCTTGAGACATTAAACTAATTCAAGTCAATTCTTACTGCATAAGAAATTATTCTTACTAGATAACTATATCCAAAATAGATATCTATTTAGATTACTAATCGTGACTTAGTAACTAAGTCACTAACCATCTTGATTTTTCAAGAAAATCGGAATAACAGTTCTCGATAGTTTGAACTAAGCTAACAATATCTAAGTCTACTGTCATTCTAAAACCTATTCTATAAATACACAACCATAAGTAAAGTCAGAAAACATATTCAAGTAATATGATATGCAATGGATCCCATGAATATATTTTTAAGGTTGGTGCTCAGAGTGCCAATCCGGATCGTATTTATGTCCGATTAATAAATATAAGCAATTTCATTTTCCATAATATTACTAATTTAATGGTAGCACTCTTGTCTTTTATACACTTATTCGATCTAATTACGATTAGATATCTGATTATGATTAAATCGAAACAAAATTTGATTTAGTGATACGTGTATATTATACAAAGACCATAGGATTTACAATATAGTGCGCAGTTACAACATATTTTGTAATTGACATTGGGAATCACACTATTAGATGTGTATCTTTAAATAAAGTTCATGGTCAAGATTTACTAACACGGGTCGGTTAGTAAAATCCGCTGAGACCAGTACATATCGTATATCGTGACTTTGTCCGATAGTTTATCCCAATGAACCATGAGTCTCGGGAGATTCGTAGAGACATGTAGTTGTTTATTTGGTAAACATTGAACGACTCACTGAATATTTCCTAATAGATGGTACACCAACGTCAATAGGAATCTTCTCGAGTTGAGCGAGCATAGTGGTCATTCGACTTGAGATACCACAATGGGATATATGAGTTATCCTCCACACTTTGATGGCAGTCACATCACCGATCTATTCATGATCATACCTCCGCCTGTTCGTTGGGTATGGACCGATGCTCATGATATCCAGTGCGTATCAAGATAGGATCCGTCAGTCCTGTGTACATGACATAGACATCCTCACGTGTTTACGATCTAGTAAATCTATGGCTGTGGTATAACTTCAGAAATCAGTTCCGAGTGTTATTTAGAGATAGTAAATTGAAAGTCGACTATATTATACCGAACAGGTTTGAGGTTTTTATCTATACCCCAGGTATAATATGGATAGCCTGTGACGGATGGATTATACGTATGCAATGACCTCGGCTTGCATAGTTTAGCGAGATTATTTGTGGTCGTCATAATTTATGAGTGGGTGAATTATGGACACGAAATTAGATTTCGTGACGGATAAACCTAAACTTAGAGAGTCTCACAATATGAAGTGTATTTGTTGAGCACTTGGGCAACGCGATATGAATAATACGAATTATTCATAATACTTCATCGGATTAAGTGAGTTAATTCGAATCGTTTAATCGGTTAAATGATAACACAAGCATTAGAGGATTTTGGCCAATCGTAATTATTGTGTATTTGTATTTGATACATAATACGATTAGATACACATTAATTATTCGTAAATGAGATTTTGACACATGTCATAAATATATGTATTTGTTATTTATTGTAAATAAAAAATACATATATAATAATAATTATATTAATTGATTATTTGGATATTTAATTGTTTTATATTTAAATGATTAATTAATAAACTTTTTTCATAAATGTTATGAATTTTGTCCAATTATTATTGGAACACATGGCATGATTTTATTAGGCTTAAGTGTGTATGGGTCAAATTTGGGCCCAATGGTAAAACCGACATTTCACATCTGAACCAACCACGAAACCAGAGATCCAAGGCCCACTATCAAATTCAATTTAGAAACCAATATCGGGCCGAGAGAACACACTAGCCCAAAGCCCATTGCCATTGATGGACCAAGATTAAGATGGCCCATAGACTCATCAATTACCTGATGGGAAAAACGCCCAATTTCATTAATCAACGGTTACAGAGAAAGAACCTTAAACTCCATCATTAAGTCAGCAGTTACCAAGATTCCAACGGATAGAAGAAAGTTAAATGTCCCACACCAGAAGACTTATAAAAGGGAAGGGCCATGATAAGGAGAGAGAAAAAGATTATTCAGTTCCATACCAGAAGACTTCCTCGTTCTTTTTACCCTTATTTTGAAGGTTCGTTAGTGCCCATACAATAAATTCTCGATTGTGGACCTCGGATGAAATCCAGCATCCACAATTTAGCGCCCACCGTGGGGCCTTAGCGAATTATAGCAAATGAAGATCACGCAATTCACTCTTTACAAAGCGACTGCTAATGGCTACCAGCAATGAACAGACACTGTACCATGTAGCGACACAATTAGCCATGCTCCAGGAACGATTACAAGCCTTAGAAGAAGAGAATCAGACCATGCGAAATTCTAATGTGAGTCTACAGAAGCAACTGGAGCAATTATCCTCAACTTTTCAGCGTCACGACATCCCTAGTCAAACCGGTAATCCAAGCACTCCAACAGTCCCGCCCACATCAGATGGGCAGATTGACGACAACCCACCAATTCCCCATGACCCGACTTCCTCTATCGACCAAACTCAGCAAGTTGCATCCACCATAAGAATAGAGATGATGGAATTCAAGAAGCAATCATGTCCAGACTACTAGGGGTAAAACTGCCGATTAGAAAGAGCAGAGCTAGAGCGATTTCTGATACCCCGTTTTTGGAGACGATCATAGATGTTGAACTGCCACGAAAATTTAGCTCGCCCGAAATGAAGTTGTATGATGGATCCACTGATCCAGACGACCGTGTAATACACTACAAGTACAAGATGATGTCAATTGGCTTGTCACAAGCCAATGGGAAGCTGGAATGTGCAGGTGTTTTGGAGAAACGTTGGCAGGACCGGCCCTCACCTGGTTCATCAACCTACCTTACAAGTTTGTCGAGTCCTACCAACAATTAGCATATAAGTTCGTACAACACTTTGCGAGTTCATGCAAGCTTGAGAAGACTACAAATGATCTTAATTCTATCCAACAAATGAGAGAGGAGTCATTGTGAAGCTACGTAGCTCGTTTCAACAAAGAAATAATAAGTATTCTAGATCTCCACCAACCTACAACAGTGGAGGATTTCTGAAATGGATTACTCTATGAAAGTAGTCTCTACAAAAAAAAACTAACCAAGTTCTGATGCTACACGATGGACCATGACATGACACAGGCCCAGGTTGAAATAAGATGGGAAGAGGACAAGAGAAACAAAAGAAGAGATGATATTCCCAGCACGCGGATTGATAGAAGGCCTACTATCTCCAGGCGATGCGACATGGTGGCCCATCCTCATACGGAAAGGAGAATCCAACATAGAGGAGACCGTAGACCTTTCAACAAAGACTTTGACAGACGACCAAGGCCTTACAAAAATCGGGAGGAAGCCCTCCTGGACTACAACTTTACGATTTCCACAGGGGAATTGGTTTTGGTACTAAAGAAAATGGGAAATGAAGTGAAATGGCCCCCAGACTCTAGAGAGAGTTCTACGAAAAAAGATACCATAAAATGGTGTGAGTTCCATCGAGACTATGGCCATACGACGGTAGAATGCGTAGCTTTGAAATTGGAGGTCCTGGAGTTGTTAAACAAGGGATTTCTGAGAGATTTACTCACAGAAAATAGGAAAACCACACTGGCACGAAAAGATGAGAGAGGCAGTCAAGGAGAGGCTCCAACCCCACCTCCACCAATTAACAACACTGATAATGTTATTTTAGGGGGATCAGAAATTAGTGGAGACTCGTATTCAGCGGCCAAACGACATTCGAGAGCTCTTGCTAGCGGTGTTTCACACACTACAATGTCAGTGGAGAAAATGTTCACCAACTTGACTATGGAGTTCCCAGATGACGGAGATTCTCATATTTTAAATCCACACCACGACGCTCTAGTTATCTCTTTGCAAGTGGCCAAATTTATGATCAAACGAGTGCTGGTTGACATGGGCTCTTCAGCCAACATCATTTTCGCCACAGCCCTCTCAGACATGGGGGCCGAGTTGGACAAGAAAAACAAATGGATGACAGTGCTGATTGGATTTAATGGGGAACATAAATTCACAATGGGAGAAATATCACTCCCAATCTACGTAGCGGGAGTCAACAAAATGACCATGTTCTTGGTCTTGGACAGCCCATCAGCCTACAATCTTATCATGGCAGACCGTGGATTAATGAGACGAGGGCAGTTTCATCCATCTATCACCAAGTTCTTAAGTTCCCTACCAGGTGGGGGATCCAAGAGATTAAAGGCGATAGATCTGCATCCAGAAGCTGCTACCAGATGACCTTAAAGGTGAAAGCCGAGTCGGCATAGCATTTACAGAGTGGATCTCGTGGCACGGAGCCGAAACTACCAAGTCTTGAGGAGCTTGACGAGATCCAAATTCACTCTCAATTTGCATATCACAAGGCACAGATTGGAGCTAACTTGGATCCTAAACTACGAGCCGATTTGATCGAATTCATGAAGAGGCGACACGACAGTTTTGCATGGTCTCACAAAGACATGAGGGGAATCGACCCTGAGATGATTACTCACGAACTGCACGTAGATCCAGGCCACACCCCAGTCAGACAGAAGAGAAGGAAGTTCACCCTAGATAGAAACCGAATCATTGATGGGGAGGTTCAGAAATTGTTGCAGAATGGAGCTGTCAGGGAATTACAGTTTCCAGAGTGGCTTGTCAATGTGGTTGTTGTTAGAAAGAAGAATGGAAAGTGGAGAGTCTGCATCGACTTTACTGACCTGAACAAAGCATGTCCGAAGGACTCATTCCCACTTCCACACATAGACTCGATGGTCGACGCTACTGTTGGACATGAATTGTTGAGTTTTATGGATGTGTATTCAGGCTACAATCAGATCCTTATGCATCCAGACGACCAGGAGAAGACAACCTTTGTCACCAAACGAGGCATATAATGCTACAAGGTTATGCCATTCGGCCTGAAAGATGCGGGGGCCACGTACCAACGACTGGTGAATACGATATTTTCAAATCAAATTGGGGAGATAATGGAGGTTTACATAGACGACATGTTGGTGAAGTCTTCTAAATCATAACAACATCTTGAGCACCTAGAAGAAGCCTTCAACATCATGGATAGGTACGGGATGAAGTTAAATCATACTAAGTGTGCAATTGGTGTTGTTTCAGGGAAATTCTTGGGATACGTAGTCACTCGACGATGAATCGAAGCAAATCCATACCAGATCAAGTCAATCCTCGAAATCCCCTCACCTTCCAGCCCAAATGATGTCATGCGACTAGCGGGGAGGATAGCAACACTGAACGGGTTCATCTCCAAGTCCACGGACAAGAGCTTTCTGTTATTCTCAGCCTTAAAAAAGGCCAATAACTTCGAGTGGACTCCCACTTGTGAAGATGCTTTGGAAGGACTCAAGCGGTATCTTACCACTCACATTTGCTGTCAAAGCCATTCGACAACGAGAGGCTTTATCTCTACCTAGAAGTCTCAGAACACGTGGTTAGTGCAGTTTTAATTAGAGAATAGGCGGAAGCACAACTCTCAGTCTACTACGTAAGTAAAGCTCTGCTAGGAGCAGAATCACACTACCCATTAATGGAGAAGTTGGTATTCGCTTTGATAACGGCTGCAAGAAAGCTTAGACCTTACTTTAAGGGACATCCAATCGCGGTGTACACTACATATCCTTTGAGAATCATACTCCATAAACCAGAACTATCGGGGAGATTGATGAAGTGGGCGATTGAACTCGGGGAACACGACATCACATACCTGCCCAGAACCGCCATCAAATCTCAAGCCTTAGCAGACTTTGTAGCCGACTTCACTCACAGCCTACTTGCTGCAGCTGAAACAGAAGTCTACTCTGTCCATTCGACCATTCCATGGAAACTTGCAGTCGACGGATCCAGTAACAAAAAAGGTTGTGGCCTTGGGATAATGATTACCACCCCGGAAGGCGATGTTCTACAACAAGCAATCAAATGTGGATTTAGAGTCATGAACAACGAGGCAGAATATGAGGCGCTGATAGCAGGGTTGTCCTTAGCTAAAGAACTCGGAGCTACAAAGATAGAAGTGAAGTCTGATTCGTAATTGATTGTCAACCAGATCTAGGGGTCGTATCACACACGGGGTACAAAGATGGCATCATACTTACAAAAGGTAAAAGATATTCGGTCGAAGTTTAAGGAACTCACTATAACCCAAGTCTCAAGAAGCGAGAACTCCCAAGCGGATGCTCTAGCCACCCTTGATTCAATGATGGAGGGGGACAAACCAAGTTCAATACCGGTAGTGTTTTTGAACTGGCCAGTAATTTGGAAAGAAGAAATAATGGCTGCCTCGGTAAATTCAATCGACACATGGATGTCACCTATTGTCAAATATCTACAAGAAGGTGTGCTTCCAGACGATAAAATCCAAGCCAGAAAAGTCCAGAGACAGTCTGCAAAGTTCACCATATTCGACGGACAATTGCTAAAAAGATCACTTTCAGGACCTTACCTGAAATGCCTCACACACGACGAGGCGCAGCATGTGTTAGCGGAGCTACATGAGGGGGAATGTGGGAATCACTTTGGAGGTAGGAGCTTGGCACTTCGAGCCCATTCGACAGGCTACTATTGGCCTACAATGAGGTCCGACTCGGCTGAATTCTCTAAGAAGTGCGAAAATTTCAAAGGTTTGCCCCAGTCTCACACCTCCTTCCAAAAAGTCTCAGTCCCATCTTATCTCATTGGCCGTTCATGAAGTGGGGAATGGGCATCGTTGGTAGAATCCCAGCCGCCCCAGGCCATCGAGTCTACATGCTTGTGCTGACGGATTAGTACTCGAAGTGGATCGAAGCAGAATCATTCACCAGGATACGCAACAAAGAGGCACAAACATTCGTCTGAAAGAATATCATTTGTCGGTTTGGCATACCAAGGGAAATCGTGACTGATAATGGTTCGCAATTCATTAGCCATCACTTTCAAGATTTCTGCAGAAATTAGGGCATAAAATTGAACTTCTCAACCTCATACTTCCCACAAGTGAACGACCAAGCCGAGTCATCCAACAAAACGATTTTGAATACTTTGAAGAAGAGATTAGATAAGGCTAAAGGCGCTTTGGCAGATGAACTCCCCGGGGTGTTATGGTCTTACAGGACAACGACCCGATCATCAACAGGCGAAACCCCATTCTCACTGGCATTTGGAACGGAAATAGTAATACCAACTGAAGAAACCATCACATCCCCACGCTACCAATGGCTCGATGAGGAATCGAACCGACAACTCATGAACTACAGTCTCGATACAATTGATGAAATGAGGGACCGAGCTTCCATTCGACTAGCAGCCCATCAATAGAGGATGACCAGATACTTCGACAAAAATGTCAGGAGCATAACCTTTAAGGAAGGAGATTGGGTCCTACGCAGAGTTTTCCAGAACACAAAGAAGATTGGCGATGGTAAGCTAGGACCGAATTGGGAAGGTCCGTACCTCATCACTAAAATTGTTAAGAGAGAAGCCTACAAGCTACAAACCATGGAGGGAACTCCCATCCGCAACAGCTGGAACGTCATTCATCTCAAGCGATTCGTCTGGTAATACTTGCGATACTTAGTTATCTTTGGAAGTATGCATGCAATACTTAGTTATTTTTCGAAAGTTTGAGATAAAGAGATTTGTTGTTTGCGTAAGTCATTCGACGGATTGGAATAAAAGCTCTTTCATTAGAATCATTCGTTAAAAATTCTGTTTCTATTCGACAAAATAGAGAGCTTGTTCAAAACATCGACAAATTTCCCTTATATTCGACAAAATAGTTAGATTTATATAAAACATTAACAAACAAAACCATAACGCGTTAGATTAGTAAAACTCATAAACTTCAGGAACACCTGCTGGTTCCTCTTCAGCGACCACATGAATGCTGGAAGTAGCATATTCTTCTTGGACCCCAGGCTCCACCCTCGCACCAGTCTCGACCCCAGCTGGTCCAACATCCTCTCATTCCTCCACTCGTCCCCTGGTCCTTCCCAACTCGACCTCATGAACTGCCTTCAATTCAGCCTCACATTTCTTTGAGTCGACCTCATCACCCTTTTCTTCTTCGTCACCCTCAGTCGATGAGGAAAGCCCGACTATGTGTCTTTCATACTCCTTAATCCATTTCTCGGGTTTCCAATCGACATGCTTCCCAGCGAGATAGTCCCTCATCAAGTCACATCTATCCTTCAGCATAGATTCAATAGTGATCCCTTCCATTTGTTCAAACAGCTGCTCTTTTTCCTTCGTCACATTGTCCAAACTTTGTTTGTAAGCCTCGATCGTTAATTCAGACGTCTCTTTATCCATTTTAATAGTAGCCTTAGTTTCTTTCAGCTCCTTCTCCAGTCTCTTCCCCCATCTTCTCAGACGCGGCCAACCCAGACTTTAATTCTGATGCTTCTTTTCTCACTGCTGACAAAGCCTTCTCCAATTTCCTATTTCTCTTCTGACTCGACTCGGCATATTTCTGCATATAAAGGCTGCACTCCAATGCCTATATATAAAAAAATAAAAATAAACAAATAAATAAATATTTTGGGTTAGAAATCATTCGACCAGAAAGTTAGGAAATTTAAAAGAAATGTTAAGTGTACATACTTGATAGTTCAAATTCGTCACTTTCTTCATTGCTTCAACCGGGCCTATCATAGTCAATCTTTCTTCATCCTCCTCCAAAAGAAGCCATTTCAAGAATGTGTTCAAACTTGAGGGGTCCGAGATTGCAGTCGACCCTTGGGGAATCCTTATTACGACGTTGTCAGTCTCTTCTTCCACCTCAATTGTGGCTTTCCTTTTCTTCCCAGACGACATCTTCTCAGTCGAATTCCCCTTCTCTACAACAGCTTCACTCGATATAACATACTTTGGATGAAGACCCTCAACCTTCTCAACTTCAGGTTCTTTCGCCTTCAACTTCTGGCCTTCTTCTGGCTCTTCATTTCGTCGAGCGACGACACTACGAATGGCCCAGACATTAATTCCTATGCGGACAAAATTTCTTCAGGTGTTAAAGACTTGATAAATGTTGACTCTCTGTATTGCTCTCGACACGACCAATTACATTATATCGCAGCCAACACGTGTTTACAAAGAGCCAAAAGAGTACCTTCTCGTTGATGAATTTCCTTCCATAATAGAGTAGCTATCAACCTTTTTTCTACCAGGATATCTTTCCAGACTCTTTTTTGGCAGACAAAGCTAATATTGCTTTAGTGTTAGAAATGGTTCGACTTGATGTTGTATCAAACGATCTATTTCTCAAAGGATCCGCAAAAACAAATATAAGGTCAGTCTAATTAATAAGTATGTTCGAAGAGTACTAACATTAAAGAAAAATACTCACTCGAAAAAGCACCGATATTCTGGGATTCGACCAGCTCCATCCGACCCAAAAATACCCTCACCCCTCACAAAGAAGTAATCAGACTGCCAATTTCCCCTATCATTCGTTGGAAGTCCAATGACTAAATGTTTCTTCCTTGGCGAAGAAATAAAGTATATTGTCCATTCTCAGTCAAATACTCATTTAAGTAGTATGTGGTCAGAAACATCCCTCACCTCAAAAAACACTCCCAATTCGAAATTTATGCATTCAATCGATATTAAAATCCTCCAAGCATTTGGTATCAATTGAGAATGAACAATTTGAAAGTGATCTAAGACCTACCAAACTAATCTTGGAACCTTAATCCATCCGCAAAAGGCCGCTCGTAGAACCCAATCCATCTTGGGACTTTATAATCTATCATCTCAGTCGACAAAGGTAATCTCACCTCAATTGAGTCTGGAAACCTATATTTGAACCTGATTTCCATCAGATTTCTTTCTATCACATGACTAGTTGGATTCTTCGTTAGCAAATTCGTTGGTTCACTTGTACTAGGAACTTCACTCGACTCTGCAATGGCTGGTAAAGTCCTAAGTGGTATGGCTTCAGTGGGGACTTCATAGGATAATTCAGCAACGATAATTAACCCAACCTCGATTAGATCCTAACACGACCAACCTCTATATACTTTTCTCTCATGTGTCTCACTCGAAGATGATTCGACATATTTATCTATCTTATCTCCTAGGTTGCCTAAAGAGTCTTCACTCGACATCTTCCAAATATCTAGCATACAAACACTACAATCCTTAAAAATCTACTCCCTAAAGATCAAAACCCTCAAACACAAATTTGAAAATAAATCTATGGTTCGAAAGATCAAACAGCCTATTTGCCTAAGAACATCTTAAATCTACACTATGAATGTTTAAAGATTAATGAAGAATAAGAGATGGGTTTTCAGAGAATACCTTGAAGGCTTGAGAGCTCTCCCGATTTGATCTCTAGAGTAAAATTTTGAGAATGAGGCAAATGAACACTTGAAGCTCTCTTATATACCCTTCCATTTTGGCACCTCAAATTCCCGCAAAAACTCATCGTAACTTACGCTAGGGTTACATTAAATGGCTAGAGAAAAACCTAGAAGCAGTCATAGTGTCGAATGAGAAACTACATGAAAGGCCAGGCAAGGCAGGCATCGCCACTCGATATAACATACTTAAAAGTCTTGGCTTAAAGAACATCCTAATAATACGACATGTCGAATCAAATAAATACATGGACGTTTCTAGGTCCATAAGACATGTCGAGTGAGATTACTCCTGAACCATCATCTGGTTCAGTCGACCGGGGACATCCCCCAAAAGGACTCACACCGAGTCAAAAGAAGATATGGACTCCCACAGTCCATACGACATGTTGAGTCAAATAAATACATGAACATTTCTAAGTCCATACGACATGTCGAATGAGATTACTCCTGAACCATCATCTGGTTCATTCGACCGGGGACATCCCCCAAAGGACTCACACCGAGTCAAGAGAATATATGGACTCCCACAGTCCATACGACATGTTGAGTCAAAGAAATACATGGATGTTTCTAAGTCCATACGACATGTCGAATGAGATTACTCATGAACCATCATCTGGTTCAGTAGACCGGGGACATCCCCCAAAGGACTCACACCGAGTCAAGAGAATATATGGACTCCCATAGTCCATACGACATGTCGAGTCAAATAAATACATGGACGTTTCTAAGTCCATACGACATGTCGAATGAGATTACTCTTGAACCATCATCTGGTTCAGTCTACCGGGGACATCCCCCAAAGGACTCATACCGAGTCAAGAGAATATATGGACTTCCCACAGTCCATACGACATGTCGAGTCAAATAAATATATGGACGATTTTAAATCCATATGACATGTTGAGTGAGATTATTCATGAATCATCATCTTGTTCAGTCGACATGGGACATTCCCCATAGACTCATATCAAGTCAATTGAAGATATGAACCTCCCACAATTCATACGACAATGTCAAATGAAATCATTCATGGACCTTCATCTGGTTCAGTCGACTGGGGACATATCTCATGAACTCATATTGAGACAGTTGAAGACATGAACCTCCCACGGTTCATACGACGATGTCGAATGAAATTACTCTTGAACCATCATCTGGTTCAGTCGACCGGGGACATTCCTCATAGGCTCATGTCGAGTCGAATGAAGACATGAACTTCCTTTCAGTCCATACGATATCTCGAGTCAAATAAATACATGGACGATTTTAAATCCATATGACATGTCGAGTGAGATTACTCATGAACCATCATCTGGTTCAGTCGACAGAGGACATTCCTCATAGACTCATGTCGAGTCAATTGAATATATGAACCTCCCACGATTCATACGAAAATGTCGAAGGAAATCATTCATGGACCTTCATCTGGTTCAGTCGACTGGGGACATCTCCCATGAACTTATGTTGAGACAGTTGAAGACATGAACCTCCCACGGTTCATACGACAATGTCGAATGAAATTACTCTTGAACCATCATCTGGTTCAGTCGACCGAGGATATTCCCCATGGGCTCATGTCGAGTCGAATGGAGACATGGACTTCATTTCAGTCCATACGACATGTCGAGTGAAATACCATCGAAAAACATAACGATTGAGGTCAGACTCTCTCAATCCATACGATGAAATGCCATGTGGATTAGTTTTGAGGCTTTGCCAAGATCAGCAGAACAACGAACAACTCCCCGTGTCTTGATTCATTCGACATATTCAATGGTACTCTCCAAGTCAAGAGCTTCAAGACTTAGAGAGTATATGACAAACTATATGGGCCAAATTTGGGCTCAAGGGTAAAATTGACATTTCACCTCTGAACCAACCACGAAACTAGAGATCCAAGGCCCACTATCAAATCCAATTTAGAAACCAATATCGGGCTGAGAGACCACACCAGCCCAAAGCTCATTTCCATTGATGGACCAAGATCAAGATGGCCCATAGACTCATCAATTACCTGATGGGAAAAACGCCCAAATTCATTAATCAACGGTTACAGAGAAAGAGCCTTAAACTCCATCATTAAGTCAGCAGTTACCAAGATTCCAACGGGTAGAAGAAAGTTAAATGTCCCACACCAGAAGACTTATAAAAGGGAAGGGCCATGACAAGGAGAGAGAAAAAGATTATTCAGTTCCATTGCATACCACCTTAGACATACCAACACAACATGCCCTCACGGCTAACAAACTGAGACTGAGGTAACTACTAGCATAAATCTCCATATCTGATTCTCTACTACATCACTGACTTGAGCGTCGGAGTGCTTACGGCACCCACCACACCAGTGGGCAAGTGACTTCCTCGTTCTTTTTACCCTTATTTTGATTTAATTGATTTAAATCACCAAATGGATAATTTTGCCCTTGAAAGTCGGCTAAGATGATTTAAAAAGAAAAAAATTATTTTCTTCTTCAATAATCCATCCATGGCTGAAACTAAGCTTCCAAAATACACTCCAAATATTTCTTGATGGTTCAAGGAAAGAAAAGAAGAAAATCAAAGAAAATGCTTAGGAAAAACAAGGATTAAAGGTAATTCTTCCACTCCCGAAGATTAGAAATTTTGTTTCATGTTTCTTGATGATCTTATGAGATCCTAGGGTTTCTTATTTTCATAAAATTTTGGGCTTTTGGTTGTGATGGATGGAGATGGAAGTGATGATGCATGTGTGAAGTATTTTGGATGAAATTAGTGTAATTATTGTCCAATTTAATTATTTAATGATATGTTGCCATTCTAGAGTGTTATGACCACTCTTGTAATGTATATAATTATTCTTGGGTGGTTCGTGTGTGGTTACTTTGATTGGTGTTGTGGATTAATTGGATTAATCTTGAAAATTGGATTTAAAGCATGAAATTTTCTAATTTCGGTTTTTGGATCAGATCTGAATAAACTACAAATTTTATGACGAAAACAATGTGTTATGAATGTATTGGATGTATTTTTGGAGTTGGAATAATTTCCAGAAAGTGTTTCGGAGTTGAAATAAGTGAAAACGGCGAAAAACGGCGTTACCGGATGACTTTTGAGCCAACCGGGTGACGACTGTCCAAACAGTGAGTTCGTCATTGTTCGGGCAGCCCATGAACTACCCTAACACTATTGGGGCTGACCTGGGCAGTCTCCATAAGTTTCAGGTGGTCGGTTCGGTCAAAAATATGTTTGCGTCATTTTGCGGAAAAATATTTTTCGTAAAAATTTCGCGACGTTTCCTTTATATTTATGTCTCTATTTGATAACGAATAAATAGGTTTAGGTGAAATATGAATAAATTATTCATATTAGATATTGAATAATTTATTCGGTAATTTGAAAAGGTTTTAAAATTACGATTTCGCCCGAACCGCACTTCCGTTGCGCCCTTCGCCCAAAACCCCAACAAAAAATGATATCATAGCAGGTCTGATGCTTCATCCATTACATTATTCATGTTTTATATTTGATATTTAATCCAATTTTAATGTTCACACATGCATATAATCTATATGTTTCTTGACTTTTCGATTCACGCTAACGGGAAACGTAATGGAAATTTAATCGTTAAATTAAATTATGTTTTCTATAGGTAGAATTGAATTGTTTAAAAAATGAATTATATTAAAATTATGCATTTGATGTGGAACAACGCTTCCTTGAGGAAAATCCCCGCTTAGAAATAAGGATGTAAAGTGACGTGTATTGGATGCATGTTTCTTGGTCTGTCTTGTCAAAACGGTTTATGGGTATCTTTCTATAACTGCATCCGAGATCGTGCCAAAGCTGTGAGGGTGTAGGTTATGAGATTTTATCCATACCAGTTGTATATTGATACTGGATAAATTCAAGTGAAAGTGGAAATCATGAATGTGCCAAAGCTGTCAGAACTACATCGGTAGCTTTAGTTTGTCATTGACAAGTGAAGCCTTGATACGCCTCCTTGTGAACGTGTCAAAGCTTTCATAACGAGAAACAGTCAAGACCAAAATCAGGAGTCACTGGTGAGTTATTGTACGGGCCAAATTTGGTCCAAGGGCAATTTCGACATTTTACTTCAGACACAATACTAAACGCACCCCAGACTCCCCAACATAAGATCCAGGCCCAAGTTGCTACATCAAACCCACACACTAAAGGAAGCCCGAAGTTTAGTGTATATAGGCCCAAAGACGTTTCACAAGCCCAAACTCAGTGAAATACCATACACAAACCGTATCCAAGGCTCACCATGTTCCAGCCCACGAAACAACCAGACTCATACGAGGAACAGACACTGAAGCTATCATACTCACAGCTTAATAGTATTTTCTTCCAAACTATGAGAACCACCTACCTACCGCCCTCATGACAGTTCACGGGGATCAAGGTAATCTCTGACCTTGCTCCTTCTCCTACGGCATTTATAGCCCATCTCCTCCGCTGACTTGGGCGTCGGAGTGCCTACGGCTTCCACCACACCGGTGGGTAGACCCTTCACGTTCACTCTACTTTTGTTTTGCAGGATCGCCAGTGCCCCCAACCTACGAAATCTCGATTGTGGACCTCGGGAGAAAACCAACGTCTATAATTTGGCGCCCACCGTGGGGCCCTAGCAATTTATAGCAAACAAACCTCAATTCAGACTACGAGAACTTGCAAGCGTTAATATGGTTTCCGATAGAGAGCCTTCAGATCTTCTAGCCAGCCATTCTCTAGGAATGCTTACGTGTTTTGGAAGAAGAGAATTCGGTCATGAATAGTTCCAACATCGACCTCCAAAAACAATTGGAACATCTTTCATCCACCTTCAGGCGAGGAGGGCTCGCCGATCCCCCCGATGAACCAGGCCGCCAACCCAATTTGATGGAGACACCGGGCGATGAAACATGCGACGTTCCTCATTCCGAAGATCATCCAATCGGTCATGAGAGGAACCAACACGTACCACCGGCCGAACCGATAACAGCTTCATCCATGCGCAAGGAAATTGAGGAATTCAAGGAAGCAATCCTATACAGCCTACCAGAAGCCAGGTTACCTTTGAAGAGAAGCAAAATAGGAACCATTACGGACACTCATTTCGTCGAGGGGACCAACTCAGTCGAACTCCCTCAAAAGTTCAGCCCACCTGAGATGAAGTTGTACGATGGATCAACCGACCCCGACGACCACATAATCCACTGCAAATACAAGATGATGTCCACATGCCTTACTCCAAATCAGAGGGAAGCAGGAATGTGTAGAGGGTTCGGAGAGACGTTGGCTGGCCCAGCCCTCACATGGTTTATCAATTTGCCATATCGTTCAATTGGGTCATACAAAGAATTGGCAGACAAGTTCATGGAACACTTCGCTAGTTCTTGCAAATTCGAGAAAATCACAAACGACCTCAATGTGATACAACAGTGGAAGAGAGAATCTTGACGAAGCTATGTCTCACGCTTCAACAAGGAAAGGATTTCTATCTCAGATCTCCGCCAATCAACAACAATGGAAGCATTTAGGAATGGATTGATGGCTGACAGCGGCCTCTACAAAAAGTTGACAAAGAATCGATGTTATACTATGGACCAGGAAATAGCCAGAGCCCGAACTGAAATCAGATGGGAAGATGATAAAAGGAATGCAAAGAGGGAAAGCTCATCCAGTCTATAAGAGGAGGGGTATATCCATCCAGGCGACCAAAAGAATTTGGTAGGAGGGGCCATCAATCAATCGATAAAAGAACTTATTGTGGTAGGGATATCCGTCCATACGACAAGGCTCCTAATCGCAGACCAATCTCATACGACAAAAGAGAGAGAACCCATAATGGTGCACCCAGGCTCCTAGACTACAACTTCACCATATCACCGGGTGAACTTGTTTCAGTTCTTAGGAAAATGTGGAGTGAAGTGAAGTGGCATTCACGTTCCAATGAAGGCTCCGGGAGGAAATATACTAGTAGATGGTGTGAATTCCACCGAGACTACGGGCACACGACAGCCAATTGCATAACACTGAGATTGGAAGTCATGGAACTACTAAACAAGGGGCACCTGAAAGACCTGCTCACAGAGAAAGGGAAATCCACATTGGGAAAGCCCGAAGAGAAGAAATGGATGACCGGGGAAAAGCCCTGATTCCACCTCAACCAATTAACAACACGGTCAATCTTATCTCATGAAGATCAGAAGTCAGTAGGATCTCCTATTTAGCAGTGAAACGACACACTAGAATGGTAACTACTGTCGCCTCGGATCACACGGTGATTGTAGCGGGAGACTATACTGGTTTGACGATTGAGTTCACAGACGACAGAGTATCCAGTCATAAGAACCCCCACCATGACGCATTGGTGATATCCTTGCAAGTGGCCAACTTCATGATCAATAGAGTGCTAGTCGACACTGGGTCATCAACCAACACTGTCTTCCTAGCGGCCCTTAATGACATGAGATGAGGATTGAAGAAAATAAATCGTCGATCTACGGCTTTGATAGGCTTCATCGGGGAATAAAAATTCACTATGGGGGAAATGTCTCTCCCAGTATACGCATGAGGAATCAATAGAATGACTACGTTCCTCGTCCTAGATTGTCCTTCAGCCTACAACTTGATAATGAGACGACCGTGGATTCACGATATGAGGGTTGTCTCGTCTACTTATCACCAGGTACTGAAATTTCCTACCAAATGGGGAGTCCAAGAAATCAGAGGGGACCAACTTGCTTCAAGAACTTGCTATCAAATGACCCTCAAGGCTAAATCCCAGACGACATAGCAATTACATGAGAGGTCTTGTCGAGTCTACGCAGATACTCCGAAAGTGGAAGAACTCGATGAGGTCCAGATTCACCCTTACTACCCAGACCATAAAACCCTCTCTCTTTGGGAGTGTGGTAGCTGTTATAGGGTTCATGGTAACCCTCTTTTTCTTTCTCCTTTTTCACTCGTCTCAGTGGGTGTGGACAAGAAGCAGGCAGAGACCTTTCTTCAATTTGACATCTTAACAATGGAGACCGAGGAAATCGTTAAGATGTACGAAGCATTAGCCATCCAAGATTCAACAAATAACAACATCCAACTTCCAGAAAAACTCGAGTTGGTTGGGGAGGAGATGTTGGGGCGGTGTCTTGCAGGAAATGTTTTATCAACAAAACTCATCAACAATTAAGCTTTTAAAATAGCTATGCAAAATGCTTGGAAATTCATCCATGGTGTCAAAATCGAATGGGTGGGGCAAAATATTTTCCTGTTTCATTTTGCCAATGAAAATTATCGGAAAATGATTCTAAGGTTGGGACCGTGGCACTTCGATAACTCATTACTGATCTTAACTACTTTAATGGGTCTAGGTGAAATCGTAAAACAAAAGTTTGACATGGTAAATTTTTTGGTACAACTTCATAATGTACCTGTAGTATGCATAAATGAAGGAGCATCAGTTTTCCTAGCAAAACAACTAGGGGATGTAATTGAGTGGACTTAGGGCCGAATGGAAACTATATAGGCAGATTTATCAGAGCCAGAGTCAATATTGAAGTCTCCAAACCCCTAACACAATGGCTCTCTTTGGAAAAAAAATGGAGGGGAATCAGCGACAATCATTCTGGTTCTATACGAAAGACTCCCGGAGTTTTGTTTTAAATGTGGGTGATTGGGTCATTCTTATAGAGAATGCTTGCAGGAGCGAGAGGCAGATTTGAACACTGAAGCCCTAGGAAGTAAGTTTAATTTCAAATTCGGGATATGGATGCAAGCTAACCAGGGGAGACTATTCCAAAATTCCTAAACACAAAGAGGGAACCTCAAAAATGGGGCCTTCAAACTCAAAACCATTACCTACCCCTTCGATAAAGCCTAGTGATAGTGAATCGTCCCCATCTCAAAACCCTAGAAACTTGGCTCACCAGAAAATTGCAAACCACATACCATTCTTACCCCATCCACGAACAAAAAATCAAAAACCCCTTCCTGCCACAATGAAGTCTCAGGATATAATTTCTTGTGATGGGAACATTGTTGACCTTTCTGCGAGGGCTGAACGGGTTTTTTGCCGAAGGGAAGATGAGGAGGAACCTTCACAGGAAAACCCTATTCAAACCAGGAAACCATAAACCCTACCCAATCCCAACACTCTGACACATTCCAATCCCCAAGACCTATGCCACACCCCTAGCACACATCAGGCCATTGGATGCTTTTTTGCAGAAACCTGTGCAAACTTTACAGAACTTTCAGAGGAAGACTTGATGGATGTGACATTTGTGGTTAAGGAATCTGCTTATGTAGGGCTGGTGGAGAAAGCTGAGATTCTCATGAGGCATCTAGACGAGAAGAATGTTGACAACAGGGTTAGTGAAGTGGATACTAATACCCAGGAAGCAGGCCATGAGGTTTTTTTGAATGGGCCTTTGACGGGCCAAACTGATACTGACACAGGGGGCCCAAACTATAATAATGGTAAAAATGAAATAAGGACAGATGAAATCAAAGCCCAAACATCACTCAGATCTTCATTAATGAACTTCTTGGACCAAGTAAAATGAGAGAAAATACAACATAGGTGGAAGCGTTTGGCTACGAAAGAAAAAGTGCGAATAGGCATAATTCCAATTTTTGGAAAAGAAATACAAACAAAGAAAATGGGGCAGGAAATAATGTCATGTGAAGAAGAGATTGCTAGGAATGGAAAGAAAGTTTTCAAGAAGGTGACAAAGAACGCACTGCAAGTATGATGAATGAACCAAATCTGGGGGGAATACCGCAGGGAAAATAGGCAGGTCAGCTCGGAAATGAATAATATCGGCGGAGGTTGCAATGCAACCCTATCGGAAGCCATGAAAATATTATGTTGGAACGTTCGAGGTTTGGGACATCCTCGAACGGTCTGTGCCATGCGAGAAATTCTCCACGGAAATAAGCCCGAGATAGTCTTTCTCTGTGAAACTAAGAAAACGATGACAGACATGGAATGGATCAGGGTTTTGTTGGGTTTTGATAATTGCTTTGCTGTTGAGAGTGAAGGTTTAAAGGGTGGCCTAGCTACTTTTTGGAGAGGATCGGTTGATGTGAAGGTTGTCTCTTTCAGCAAACATCACATTGATACCTTAATTAATGACTATGTGGGGATCCACTGGAGGTTTACTGGCATATATGGCAGTCCGGAAACAAATCAAAAGAAAAATACATGGGACCTTCTTCGACGATTGGCACAATGTTTCAATATGTCGTGGATATGTGGGGGATTTTAATTAGATTATGGATGGAAAAGATAAAGTGGGGGTGATGACAGAAATCAACAAATGATTAATGATTTCAAAGCTGCTGCGACTGATAGTGGTTTACGAGATGTGGGCAACCTAGGCTATCCGTTTACTTGGTCCAATAAAAGGGCTGGGCAAGCTCTGATTGAAGAAAGATTGGACATGTTTTTTAGCAAATGATGGATATGATAGAAATTTTCTGAATCTAATTTCTAGGAACGTGCCGGCCTGGGGTTCGGATCACAAGCCAGTTCTGTTGGAATTGTAAGGGAAAACCTGGAATTCTTTGGCTGGAAAACAAGGTACTCGGCGTAATTATTATGAAAATATTTGGAGCCACTATGATAGATGTACACAGATAATTCAAAAGTGTTGGAGTTGCAATAATCCTAGGGAAAACCTGAATGGAGTAACAGAAATCGCAGAAAAAACAAAAAGAACACTGGCTGAGCTAACTAATTGGAGCTAACTAATTGGAGTCGAACTGAATTGGGAAGTAGAAGAAGCAAACTCAAACTGCTGGAGAGACAACTTCAGCAAGCCCTCGGACAATTGTTTCAATAAAGGGGGTATTATCAACAGCATTGAAAAACAGATTGATAGGATTTTGCAGGAAGATGAGGGTTTTTGGCATCAAAGATCCAGAGTAGCCTGACTAAAGGAAGGGGATAAAAACACCAAATTCTTCCATGCAAGGGCTTCTGAAAGGAGACGAATAAATGAGATTATAGGGATTTATAATGAAACAGGTTAATGGGTGAAAGCTGAAGAGGAAATAAGTGAAGTGGCTGGCCAATTTTTTGGGAAACTTTTTACCTCTAACAGGCCAGATTGTAGCCAACTCAACAACGCTACCAGAGACATTAGGGGGAACATTGGTGAATACATGAATGAGAAGCTAGATAGACCATTCACGACAGATGAGATTTTGGAATCACTCCGACAAATGGCACCCAACAAAGCTCCTGGCCCGGATGGCCTACCGGCTGATTTTTTTCAAAAACACTGGCAAATTGTATAATTCATATTTAATTCCAAATTAAATAATTACACTTTCAATATTGCCTTTTAGACTTGGATTCCAAATCCAATCTTTATGGGTCTCAAAGGCCCAATTAGTATCAAATAATATTCAATTAAAGTCCAATGAGCTTTCAATTAATTCTTAAGGCATGAGCTTTGGCAATTATGGGTCAAACCCAAGATGCCAAGGCCCAATTAGGAATCACCCTATGCCAAAATCAATTTAGGCCCAATTAAAATATTAAAGGCCCAATTATCATATTTGGTCTTCATGGAAATGGTTTTAGGCCCAATTGGATCCAACCAATTATCGTAAACCAATCTTGGCTCAACCAAGCCCATTAAGCCCAAATACAATAAATTAAATTAACTCATTATTCCAAATTACAAATTAATTCAATTCAAGTGTAATTACCATAATTAATTAATTAATCTAATGCTTCCAAAACACTAATTAATTCAATTAATCATGCTCTACATTTCCAATTCATGTCCAACACAAATTGAAGCAAAAATGATCTTATAACATGCATCATGGCTCACGGCAAAGGCAACAAAATTAACATCAAATTTGATTTCAATCTAATTAAATCAACATCTAAGATTCATTTCATGCCATTTAACACATCCAATGGTTAAAATTCAAAAAATCACCATGAGCAACCTAGGGGATACATTCGGCCAAGGCTAAAGAAATTGGGGATTTTGATCTAATCATTTTTTCTCAATTCCTAATATGTACAAATCCAATTCAATATCATCCAAGCTCAACCAAACCATCAATTTAAGAAAATATATACTCCAAGCATAAAATCTCAAATTAAAGTATATGAACCATAGATTTTCAAATCAAACATAGGAGGCTCTGATACCATTGTAAGTGTTCATAGAACATGCCAAGATCGTTTAAGAGTGATTTGTGTGTGAATAAAATCAAAAGAGTTGCGGAAAATAATCACATTGATCGGATGAGTTCAAAACTTTTTATGCATTTCGATGAAAGCTCCAAGTCCTTCTTGAGTGTTTCCAACACTTGAGTGAGTTTCCCTATCACCTTGATCCACTCTTTTAAGTGATAGTTTGAACAAAAAATAAAAGGAAAAATTTCTCCAAGAGAAGCTCTATGTTCGGCAATTGAGAGAGAAATGGAATAGTGTCCATTTTTTGATTTCTAAAATCATATGTCCATTTTGACTTCAAAGTTGGTATATGTCTTTTAAAAAATTAAAGACAAAGTGTGTTGGAATAAGCTAGAGTGTAGAGAAAGCAATCCAAGATTTAATTCTCAACCACTTACTAAATTCTATCAAATGTCAAACACTTTAATGTAAGTTGGTGGGTCCCACTTGAAATTTCAAATTTAAGTTGGACAATCCAACACGCAACTTCGCTCGGGCCTGAGTTCGCTTAATTTTGAATTAAGCGAATTACCGTTGCGACTTAATTAAATCTAATTTAATTAAATAATAATGCTTCGCAATATTATTATGTAACTCGCTTACGAATTAATTCTAAATTAATTTGTTCGCTTGAATTAAAATCTAATTTTAATTCCTCTTTGAAATCCTATTTCATTTAATATATATAATATATTATTTTAGCCCAATTAAATAAATTAAATAGTAAAATCTAATTTCACTATTAAATTTACTTTACCGATTAATTCTAAATTAATCGCGTTCTCCCTTCTCGACGAATTTAATCCCAGATAAATTCTCGACGTAATTAATCACATATTAATTCTTTCTTTAATAATTAATTATTGCCGTAATTAATCCCAGATTAATTTTCTCTCTCATAATTAATCTCAGATTAATTTTCTGTTCGAGTCAAATCTCAACGGTGAATCTTCGGGAAGCGACCCAAGAGATCCATGGATATGTTGGCTGTAAATACGGTCATCGGACTATCTGAATACGTGCATACCTGGTACCACGTTCTCACCGATTTACAAGACATGGTTGGCTTCTAGCAAAGTACCGTGCCTACCGAATTCTCCAGAAATATTCTTTAAATGAATATGTAATCTTTGTCAGGCATAGTATATGTAGTATTGCGTATTACGATCCAATATCAAATGTCACATGATAGACCTGGGGCTGGAATTGTGTATGTCTCGTACGAAGCATATATCAGATCTCTGGTAACTAGTCTCTATAATCGGATAATCATGACCTTGTCATATTATCCCGATAGCTGCAGCATACAAGAGTATCAGTTCTGTATCATGCGTGATTATCATCTCCATATGACTGAAGTGATACTTTCATCTTGACATCACATCCAATACACTACGATTCTCAATATACCCAGAAGAGGCGTACACAGAACCTGTTAAAGCCTCAGACGACCAAACCCAAAGTATACTGATTGTCGCAAGTATTAGCGATGCAAGTCTCAGGTTAAGACCAAATACACCTATCCTGATTCAAATTCCCATAGACACATAGTCATACTACCAATGAAATTCCGAGAGGTCTATCCAGAGCGAAGTTGTTTCAGTACCGTCGGTAAATAGAACCTCTTATTGCACTTGCATGAGTATCCAATACCCAAATATATGAGAATTATGCCGTTACGCTTCCATAACACGCACAAGTGTAATACTAGCCTATTCCGCATTATCGATGTCCAGTTTCGATAATACTACGACTAGGGATATTTAATGATTAAACCTTAGTGGATTAATATTGTCTCATATCTTATTAATCTGGTACTAATCATATTGACTTTTATCATTTATATATCCAGGTAATCCAATTACAAATGATAAAAGAGCAATTTCATGTGTCACATAGTTAATTTGTACAACAACGACATGTTCTGTACAAATAGCGATGTTATGAGTCATAATTGTCCAACATATCGAGCATGCTAAATTCAGCTATGAAGAGGCACCAGGTTAGCGGGCTGAAATTCAGCAATCAGGTCAATGTGTCTCATCTGCTCTTCGCATATGACAGTCTGATTTTCACGAAAGCTTCGATTGAAGGGAGTCGTCGGTTAAAGGAAATTTTTTATGTTTATGTAGAAGCCTCGGGCCAGATTTTCAACTATGATAAATCATCTATCTTATTTAGTCTTAACACTGAGCGTGGATTACAGGAAGAAATCAAGAAATTCTTCCAGTTAAAGTCGGCTAAACTGCATGAAAGATATCTGGGGCTCCTGGCTATGGTTGGCAGAAGTAAGAGGCGGTTGCTTGGGGAAATCAAGGATAAAATTATGGGGAAGCTATCAGGATGGAAAATAGATGGTTCTTTATGGGGGTAATGAGGTGCTCATCAAGGATGTAGCTCAAGTTATTCCCTCTTACTATATGAGTGTTTTTAGAATTTCGGTTCGCATTTATGAGGATATTCAAAGGAAACTGAATGGCTTTTGGTGGGGCTTAAAAGAGAAGGAGAAAAAAATCCAGTGGACAAGCTGGGACAAACTCTGTAAATCAAAAAGAGATGGGGGAATGGGTTTCAGGAATTTGGAAGCTTTCAACCAAGCATTAGTGGCGAAACAAGGGTGGAGGATAATACAACATCCGGAATCTATGGTGGCGGCAGTACTAAAGGCCATATATTTCAGAGGCAAAAACTTTTTGGATGCGAAATTAAGGCATAATCCTTCCTTTATATAGATAAGTATCATTTGGGGTCGACAACTTCTGAAACGTGGGATCCGATGGCTAATAGGAAATGGTAAAACAGACCGTATCTTCAGCAGTGACTGTATTCCAATTACAGGCCGCTCCAGGCCCCATCCATCGCATCTTCTGCACCATGAAGCTTCCGTCTCAATGCTAATAAAGGACAACCATACTTGGAACAACGAGATGATTGATGCCTCTTTTTGAGATATTGATGCACAAAATATTCTAAGAATTCCACTTCCTAGAACACCTCAATAAGATAAAATTATTTGGCACCTTGAAAAAAAAGGGAACTTTACAGTAAAGTCAGCTTATCACAAAGAAACAGCTATTATATGAGTCAACCAAACTTCGTCTTCTCAACCGGGGGGAGGGGGGGCTATGGAAGAATATTTGGAAGTTGGACATTTCCCCAAAAATCAGATGCTTCATATGGAAGTGCATAAAATGGTGGTTGCCCACATGTGTGAATCTATGGAAAAAGAAAGTGTTACCCTCTGGAATTTGCCAGAGATGCAAGAATCATGCAAAAACCATTGGGCATGCCATTTTCCAATGCAAATTTGTGAAACCCTGCTGGGAATTGGAGGGGCTGCAACAACTGCTGAAAATGGCTAGATGCGGGTCGATTGGTGATGTTTTGGAATTCGGATTCGTGAATTATGATATGTCCAAAATGAGGCAGATTGCAACTTTAATGTGGGCAATATGGGAAGCTAGAAATGCTTGTATCTTTGCGAATACTACTTGTAGCGTGGAGCATATCTGTAACAAGGCAGAAGCGACACTATTATCTTTTGATGGCGTTCAGAATCAAATGGGTGATGATGGCGAGTTTCTGTACCAGCTGAGTGAGCAGAAGTGGCAGGCCCCTCCAACAAGCTTCATCAAGATTAATGTAGATGCGGCCTTTAATTTTGAGAAGTAGATGGTGGGACTGGGCCTGGTGATGAGAGACAGTAATGAGTCAATCATTGGTGCAGGAACTAAAGTGATACCATTTTCTGAAGATATTGAATTGGCAGAAGCGGAAGCTATTTTGTTTGGTGTCCAAAGAGCCAAGTCAACGGAATTTTCGGCTATCATTATTGAGTCGGATGGCAAAAATGTCATTGACTTAATTCTTGGTACTCTTTCTACAACTAAAGAAATCGAGTGGATTACTCAAGAGATAAGGGATGTCGGTGCTCTATTCGCTTCTTGCTCCTTTCTTTTTACACCGAGATATTCTAATTTAATTGCTCATACCCTTGTCAAATTGGCTTGTAATCTTGATATTTCTAGTTTTTGGAGGGAGAACTATCCCCCCAAATCAGTTGTATTCTTGCCTCTTGATTAATGATCAGACGAGTTTTCTTTCAAAATATAATGATCCACTATTGAAGGAATGAATGAACCATAATAAACCCTCACACATTACAAGGGAAAAAGTGTCAATGGTTATTGTTAGACACTCAATGTTTGCTTATTCATAACTGCTACGCTAAAGCTTAAGATATCAACAGGTTTTTAATGTTGAGAATCATAATGGACATCTTGATTTCACACGACCATCATCGTATTTAAGATTAAATTTTGATCTTAATATGCCGGCCCATATCCTCTATGGAGTTTTGTCATTGCTCCTATTCTTAATCCTATCAACCCAAGATTTATAAGTTTGATTATAGTCTGGACATGTTTTAATATTTCATAACGTGGGGGTTCCATATTTAATATTTTAATAGTACAATGAATTTCAAGATTTTGTAATGATATAGATATATAGCTACGCTGTTGCTGCTAATGGTTTATAAATAATATTTTGTTATTTTTTTTATGTTAAATAATTACGGTACGTTTTTCTACTATTTTGATAGTATAAAGCTACAAATTTTACATTTTTAAACCCAATTTTTAAAATAAATCACGATTAGTGATTGTAAATTTTTATTATTAACTAAACACTTAAAAATTATATTTCGACCAAAACATATTTTCATCATCACAATATTAAACATTAGCCATAATAATAAAATATAAAATTTTATAATAAAATATAATTTTTTAAAAAATAATGGTAAAATATTATATCCCATAACTTTAATATAAAATCTCAATAATAGTTAATTGTGAGAGTTTCTTTTTATAAATTCTGAACCATGTTTTTTTAATGATAGGGAATTACTAACATAATAATAATGCGACGCACAAGTTAATGGGCCACATGATCTTAAAAAACATTTTGGAATGAAAATCCAAACCAAACAAAATCAAACAAAAAAAATTTCTAAATGAGTAAATTATATAAATTTTCTGACATTATTGTACTATATATGATATCATTAATTTATCAAGTTTCATAAAATATAAGTCTCTTTTTATGATGTCTATTTTATTTCAATTTATGTTTTTCTATTCCCCACTTGACGTATGATAGAACCCTCTTACCATTGTTTATCTCATATTCTTATCTATCAGTGCTACACCCATTTTTTTCCTAATAATTTTATTTTTAATTTATCTTTCTCAGTTCACCCACCGATCCATTTAAATACTCTCATATCAGCCATCCATATTTTTTTGGACGTGTTGATACATTATTGTTCATCATTCTAACGGTTTCATAAAGCATTGCAAGTCTCACGACTATTCTATAAAAAATTTCTTTAAATTTTTAAAAATAGACCATAAATACACATTTCCATTCCTTCAATCTTATTAAATTTTGTATGTAATATCTCGATGGATTTTCTTTTAGAATAAAAGGTCCAAACAAAATTCCAAAGGCATGAGTTATGAAAGATGAATCGGTTATGATGTTATCCTTCTAGTGGTACAGACCATATATTATGTTTGGTCTGGTCCCATTCTACTTTAGTTGGAAATTGATATTTATGTGGGTCGGTACCTAAGGATGGGACCAATCACACTTACCTCTGCCGATTGTATTATTAGTGATCAGCATTTTCAGATGCTGACACGTATGCATACTTCATACTTGCATTAACTTTGGATAATGATGGAATCAACTGTAACATTTATATGGATTTCACTTATCACCCTTTAACTAATACTCGACATGAATTGTTAATAAGTTTAATTACATTTTGTTCCAGATATATGGTGGTGATTAAAAGTTGTAGAGTGAGGATCTAATACTGTAATGAGTTTGTGTTAATCTTTAGATCGACAGTATTCACGTGAAACCCACATTAGTGGTTAACACAAACTCAACACGTTTGTTTTAAAAAAAAAAAGTTTATATTGTTCAACTCAAAGGAAATTTGATACCCTTCCAACTCATGTGAGTGTGATTCAAATATAGACAAAACCGTTATTTATAACATAACATGTGATTGTATCATTTATAATTTATATTCAAGATTAAGTTAAATCATGTTGATTTTTTTATAATGTTACACGTGTATTAATCACAATTAAAGTTTGAAGGCATTAAAAGTGGAGAGAATACCTTCAAAATTTTGTGCTTGACCAATTCAGAGTTCGATTAAATTTTGACTTTGCTTTTGAAATCCAATAACGTTGACCTACACAATTATATGCGTTGTTTGATTAAAATCTCTGTTTTTCCTCAATAAAAATTTATTTCTTAGTTTATAAGTTTATGAAAACTCTCCCATTTTTATATAAGCTCATTAGCGCATATATGACATTTTATGTGGATGTGTTAGCATTCGGTTGACATGTGTTAATTGATGAATTGCTTTATGATTGCATGATGCAAATCTGTCATAGGGCATGTTGAAATATTATG
The DNA here is from genome assembly GCA_019454045.1 of Zanthoxylum bungeanum. NCBI lineage: Eukaryota > Viridiplantae > Streptophyta > Magnoliopsida > Sapindales > Rutaceae > Zanthoxylum > Zanthoxylum bungeanum. Next base: position 42,016 of record SKCR01052806.1, read on the forward strand.
TGTTATTACACATGTCATTATCCATGCTTAATCTAACTTGTATGTTAATATAAGTTAGATTGTTATTAAAGTTGACCAATACTGAACGTGGTCTGTGACATCATGTACTTCGAAGTACTGAGTCGGGGTTAAAGTATCTATAATATTTATCATATAGATTTCCGGAGTAAATACTCTCTGGAGTGCATATAGATTGGAATAGACTGATTTTGGAGTGAATGAAATGACCTAGTGATATCCTTCCGAGATCAAGATTGAATCTCTTTGTTCATATAGTTTGTAGAGGTTGTTCTGATCTCTCCCGTCTACTAATACTATTGAATAACATCATAACAAGTGGTATCCAATCCACCCATTAAACTTTTATCTGATCGTAACAGTTCCACTAAATAGACGTGTTGATAAAGAGTTAACCGTGTGGCGACACGTGACCTAGGGTAGAAGGTTAAATTTTGGCGGACAGTAAATTCAAATCAAATCCTCGCCCAATCCGAGTCTATCAGTTGTCGACCTTTCCGATGCTGACAATTATGCATACAGGCATTATAAGTTTTGGATCATCAATCACGCTAAGTGTTCCATTGTGTCCCATCCTCCCACGCCATTAATAAAAAAATGTCACAAATTTATTTATTAATAATATAAAGGATATATCGTTATTAATTAGACCAAAATCAGCAATTATAGAAACGGAGCAGAGACATGGAGGTGAGACTAAACACAAAATGGATAGCAACGGTGGCGAGCATATGGATTCAGTGCTGCGTCGCTGGTACTTACACATTCAGCATATACTCTTCCACTCTCAAGTCAACCCAAAACTATGACCAGTCAACGCTCGAGTCAGTGGCTGTCTTTAAAGATATCGGTGGCAGCGCTGGCGTTTTGTCAGGCCTCCTCTTCTCCTACGTTACACTCAACAACCATAGGCGTACTCGCTTTCTTCGTGGGCCATGGGTGGTTCATTTGACCGGTGCTATCCTCTGCTTTACTGGTTACTTCTTAATATGGGCCTCTGTTGTGGGGCTGATTCACAGGCCAGTACCTGTGCCGTTGATGTGCTTGTTTATCTTCATAGCAGCTCATTCACAGACGTTCTTTAATACCGGTAATATTGTTACCGGCCTTATGAACTTTGGTAATTATAGCGGGACAATTGTGGGTATCATGAAGGTATATAAGTAACACGTGAACATTTTTATTTTTAATTTTGTTAATTTCATATCGGATTAGATGTTAAAGCATATAAAGTTTTGTTCTTGTCCAGGGCTTTTTAGGTCTAAGTGGAGCAGTGCTAATCCAAGTGTATAATACAGTATGCAAGGGCAATCCTAGCGCGTTTCTTCTGATTCTTGCATTGTTTCCAACCCTTGTGTCCCTTCTGCTCATGTTTCATGTAAGAATTTATGGAACAGATTCAGTTGATGACAAGAAGCACTTGAATGCTTTCTCTGCTGTTGCTGTGACAGTAGCTGTCTATTTCATGGTCATTACAATTATGGAAAGTATCTTAACTTTTCCATTATGGGCACACATCATTACATTAATAATTCTGCTGCTTCTGCTTGTATCACCTCTTAGAATTGCAATCGTAGCCAATTTGGAGGAGGAGGAGGATGCAATGGTGTCCCCTGCATTTTCTACGGAACCAGATCCCGTGGCATATCAAGAGCTGCCTGATGATGAAAGTCAAGTGAAGGTTGCTTTTGATGACAAAGTAATGAAAGATGAAGAGGATGTGAATCTCTTGCAAGCAATGTGCACGGTAAACTTCTGGTTGTTGTGCATTGCCACATTATGCGAAATGGGATCGGGGATTGCTACAATGAACAATATCGGTCAAGTAGGATATTCTCTTGGATACACAACCACTGAAATAAATTCTCTGGTCTCATTGTGGAGTATATGGAATTTTTTTGGTCGTTTTGGAGCAGGGTATGTGTCAGATGTATTCTTGCACAAAATTGGCTTGGCAAGGCCAATATTCATGGTAATTACTCTAGTTACAATGTCAATTGGTCATATAGTTATTGCAGTTGGCTTTCCAGGAAACTTGTTTGTGGGTACCATTATAGTGGGTGTTTGTTATGGTTCCCAATGGTCTCTAATGCCTACGATTACATCCGAAATATTTGGTGTAGGACATATGGGGACTATTTTCAACACAATTGCCATAGCATGTCCTGTTGGATCTTACCTATGCTCTGTGAGAATCATTGGGTATATTTACGACAAGTTAGCTAGCAGTGAAGATCACTCTTGCTATGGCACTGGATGCTTCATGTTATCTTTTCTGATCATGGCATCCGTTGCCCTATTTGGAAGTCTTGTTTCCTTTATGTTGTTCTTTCGAACAAGGAGGTTCTATAACCAGGTTGTTTTGACAAGGTTGCGGCATTGTTCAAGAACATAACCACCAGAGTTTCACATGTACAGGCTGCAGAAAACAAAAGCAATCCCATTTTCCGTTTCTGTATAATAATGGCTAGATGCCAGTGCCAAACATTTTGAAGTATGTATTCTTCTATATATTTTTATTTTAAAAATCTTGAACCCAGATTGATTAGCGTCAGCCACATTTAATCAAAGTTTAAAATATATTTTGCATTTAGTCCATCACATATAAAAGGCATAAACATACATAGCAAGATACAGTAAATACATGCATGCCACTTAAAAAAACAAAAACAATAATAATAATCAGCGCATACGTGAATGTAATTGTCCAAAATTAGTTTTTTTTCCTTTCTAATTTTTAATTTAAAAATTAAATATCTCCGTATTTCAAGAAAAAAACTATTTTAAATCATATCTTTTGAAACAAATAATTAACAAGAAAAATAAGTAAAAAATGTCACTTACATTTGAAGAGATTGACCATCATTTTCAAACACACATCTCTTCCATCCGAAGAACATTTTCACTTACATTATGGACACGCATAAATACATTCATAATTTTGCTACTTTTACGAGCCTCGCATCTCAGAATTGAAATATATCAAAGCCAGGGGGAGGATACAAAGAGGTTATCACTAACATTTTCCACTGAGAGGAGTCTGTTAGTCGACTGCCCTTCTGCTAAATTCTCTACAGCACATGATCCAGTAACATATCATGAGCTGCCTTATGATGAAATTCAAGTGAAGGCTGCATTTGATGACAAAATATTGAAGGATGGAGAGGATATGAATATTTTTGCAAGCAATGTGTACTCTAAAACTTTTGGCTGCTGTTTATTGCCATGTTTTGTGGAATGGGCTCCGGGCTTGCCGCTGTAATTTATATAGATATAAATTAGGAGAATCTATTGGCTACACAACCACTGAGATCAATTCTCTAGTCTATTTTGTGGAGTTTATGGAACTTTCTTGGCCGTTTTGGAGGAGGGTACATGTCAGATATATTCCTGGACAGTATGGGCTGGGAAAGGCTTTGTTTTATTATCATTACTCTAGCAAAAATGTCCGTTTGTCGTATTATTTGTTGCTTCTGGTTTTCCAGGAAACTTGTATGTGGGGTTCAGTTATAGTTGGTATTATGGTTTCAAGTGGTCGTTAATGCCTACAATTACATCTGCAATGGCTCTCACTGCTTCATGTTATCTTTTCTGATCCTGGTATCTGTTGCTTTTTTGGGATGTCTTGTTGCCTTCCTGTTATTCTTTCAGACTAGGATGTTCTATAACCACAGGTTGTTCTCGGAAGATTGCGGCATTCTACAAGAACATGAGAGAAGCAACTACAAAAGCTTCATGTTCAGGCAGAAAAGAACTGTCAATCCATGTTTTTCCTTATTCCATTTGTATTACACTGTATTTCTTTTGTCTAGTTATCATTGAGTGATTTGTTTTTCTGTTCTTTTATAGGAGAAAAGTGGCAAAAAAAAAAAAAAAAAAAGAAAGAAAGAAAGAAAAGAAATGACGTAGCTTGTTACAGTATCATGTCTGTTGTAAAGAAATCAACATTTTGTTCACTCTATTACTAATCTCAACGTGTGATCTGAGTTAAATTGTTGCCCTCAATTTGTTCTTTGAATTTTGTATTTCAAGTTGTATGATTTCTGAACATTGGTGTATTTGTTGATAGTTGAGTTGTGAATTGTGATACTAACAATGATTCATGACTCAAGAGTGTGTGCACAGAGAATTACCAAAGACACGTGGCAGTCAAATTTGAACACAAGCTGACTAAAAACTCACCTGAACTGAACATAACCGAAGCTACCAAAGCAAAAGAAAATGGAGAGACTGAAGCAGTTGAAGCTCAACACCAAATGGGTCTCAACCGTAGCCAGCATATGGATTCAGTGCACCAGCGGCTCACTTTACACCTTCTCCGTCTACTCACCCACTCTCAAAGCCACCCAACACTACGACCAATCAACGCTCGACACCGTGTCCGTCTTCAAGGACATCGGCGCCAACACCGGAATTCTGTCCGGCATCCTCTACACCTACTCTACATCGGATCACCCCTCCCACCACGGACGGCAACAACGGCTGACCAGTTTCCTTGGGCCATGGGTAGTCCTCTTGGCGGGAGCGATTCAGTGCTTCGCGGGTTACTTCTTGATGTGGGCCTCTGTTGTGGGGTTGATTCCAAGGCCGCCGGTTCCGGTTATGTGCTTGTTTATGTTATTGGCGGCTCATGGGATGACGTTTTTCAACACTGCTAATGTTGTCACTTCCGTGCGGAATTTTCCCACTTACAGTGGCACTGCTGTTGGCATTATGAAGGTACTCTTTCATAACTAATAATTCTCAGACTTGACTTGGTTCAAATTATAAAATTTGTATAATTTAACAAACTTGAAGAGGGTTCCAATCTTTTGAGTGATAATTAGGGATTTATGCTCTTTTTAGCTGAGTGATATGGTTTATCGAGACTTTGTATTTGTTGTTAATTATGTAATTATTTGCCAGGGGTTTCTTGGTCTAAGTGGGGCGATTTTGATCCAAGTATATCAGACATTTTTCAACAATAAACCCTCCTCATTTCTTCTGATGCTGGCACTATTGGCGACTATTGACCCTTTGTTGCTCATGTGGTTTGTGAGAATCTGCAACTCAAATGAAGGGAATGAGAAGACGCATTTGAACAGTTTTTCATTGATTGCTTTGATTATTGCTGCTTATCTCATGTTTAGTATAATATTGGAGCACTTATTTGCTCTTTCATTTTTAGCCCATGTTCTTACACTTGTTTTATTGCTGCTTTTGCTTGCCTCTCCACTTTGTGTTGCAATTAGAGCACATAAAAGGGACCATGATAGGATTTTAGAGGCCAGCAGCATTTGTGAAGAGGATGAGTTAGCGTATGACCCCCTTCAGGTGCGTGCTGAGAAGATGCGTGTTAGACAGGATCGTATTGGATATCATCGTTTGCCTAGTGACCCTGATATAGAGGTAGATACTAATGATACAAGGACTTCACAATGGAGAGGAAACCTGAACTTGTTGCAAGCAATCTGCTTAGTGGATTTCTGGATATTGTTTTTTGCTATGGCATGTGGTATGGGTTCCGGACTTGCTACTGTGAATAACATCAGCCAGATAGGAGGTTCTCTTGGTTACTCAAGCTATGAAACAAATTCTTTAGTTTCGTTGTGGAGCATCTGGAATTTTCTTGGCCGCTTTGGAGCTGGTTATGTATCAGACTATTTCCTACATGTTAAAGGATGGGCAAGGCCATTGTTCATGGTCATCACTCTTGCAGTAATGAGCATCGGTCATTTGGTGATTGCTTCTGGTTTGCCTGGTGCTCTGTATGCTGGTTCGATACTGGTAGGTGTTTGTTATGGTTCCCAATGGTCGCTGATGCCCACAATAGCTTCAGAGATATTTGGTGTAGTACATTTGGGGACCATATTCAATACCATTACCATAGCCAGTCCTGTTGGCTCTTATATTTTCTCAGTGAGAGTGGTTGGTTATATTTACGACAGAGAAGCATCAGGGGAAGGGAACAAATGTGTGGGCACTCATTGTTTCATGTTATCTTTCTTAATCATGGCATCTGCTACCCTCTTGGGTTCTCTTGCTGCCTTAGGATTGTTTTTACGGACAAAAAGGTTCTACACTGAGGTCATATTGAGAAGACTGCTACATTCTGTGAGGGAGTAAAATGTTCTTAATGTTTGCAGTAACATGATTTTAAGCCTGAAGTTGCGAAAGAGTTTGTGTGTATATATATATATATACATATTCCCTGTTATCCTTTGTAAAGACTAAAGAGCCCTTTGGAATTGATTTCCAAGATAGAAAAATGTAAGAATGCTTGTGATGTAGTTCTGCTGCCTACAAAATGCAGTTAAAGTTCTTTTTTAATTTTTTTATTTTCCTGAAAGTAGCAATTAGAGCTTTAACTTCTAAGAACTGCATTTGCTTGAGCTGCTTACTTTGGTAATTGGTAAATGATAAACGGTTTGGTTTTTCAACTAATTTTTCCAATATCAAGGGACTTCGTCAATTAAATTACTTGTATAGTGATGTGGCATCATCCTCAAATGCAGAATCAGATGATGTCAACCACCCAGCCAGCTGCTTCATCAGTAGCAAGGCAAGAATCAACTGGCTCATCGTTGGCACCACAGCCACAGGGAAAGAGCATTGATGAATGATGACTCATATATGGCATTTTTAGAGGACATGAAAGCACTTGGAGCATTTGATGTTATTTATAGCTTGTCAGAGTACAAGGCAAACAAAAGGTATGAAGGCGATGGAAGGAAACTGTTAAGACTCGAGTTCTAAGCCGACTAAAAGAAAGTAATGGATGGACGGTAGGTCAGAACATGCACGAAACACAAGTAGTGAACTTAATGTCTGAACAGTGTTGGTGAACGTAATGCCTGGACAGTGTTGGTGTATCATAACGCGTGACCAGTAATACGCGAACAATGTTTTCTTATTTCTGTTTTATTTTAATTATTTCGTTAAGGGTAGTTTAGTCTTTCTGCTTTATTAGACATTAGTGGGTTGATCGAGGTTTTATGACTAGTATTTAAGGTTATCTTTGTAGGTTATTCTAGAAAGTGAAATTGAAGGCTTTTGCTATCTGGTGTTTTTTTTTAACTTTTACCGACTTTCCATAAAATTCTTATTTTGATTCACTTGGGTTAGAGTATATTTAATTCTGTAAATCTATTATGGGATTTAATCAATTCAATTTTGTAAGTTGATTAAACCAAATATATCTTTACTTGAATTTAGATTTAAAACCCTAAATTCCAAATTTCAAATTGTTTAGGAACACGTTCCAATGTATTACCTATTCATTATTCCTATTGCTTGGGTCTTTTTAAGTTGATTCTTGAGATGAGAGTAACTTCGATTGACGGAAGTATTTACTTTGTATGAAGTTGAAAGTGTATGAGATTAAAATTCAGAAATATACTTTCCCATCCCATATGCATTTCTTTTTGGCGACTTTAGTCAACGTTTTAAAATTATGGACAAAATTGTAATTCTATTTGATTTTGCAAGAGTTAATTCTAGCTTCTGATACGAGGAAAATATCTTATTATCAGCACAGATATGACGAGTAGTCTCATTGTCTACTCACCATTCTCTCGGATTCCCAACCAAGTTGGCTTCAATTATCACTGCTGAGATTCATTTCTGAAATCTCATCAATTAACTGCTCATCTTCAGCGACATGGGCCTCATTTTTCTTGCCTTTGTCCTGAGACTTCTTGTTTCTGCAGTCTTTTGTCATGTGACCGCTTTTCCCACAGTTGTAGCACTTCCCCTTAAACTTCTTGTTTGCTTGAGAAGAATCAGCTCAACTGTTCTTTCTCTTTTTAATACCATTTACATCCTCGACGATATTGGCCTTAGACTCCAAAGTCTTGTAGCTGACCTTTTCGGACTTTTTGTTGTCCTCTTCGATCCTCAATCGAACTCCAAGGTTTTTCAAGGTTCATCTGCTTCTTTTTGTGTTTCAGATAGCTCCTGAAGTTCTTCCATGATGAAGGAAACTTTTCAATTATAGTGGCAACTTGAAACGTCTCAAATAGTTTCATTCCTTCATCTAGTATTTCATGAATGATCAACTGCAGTTCACCCAACTGAGACATTATAGTTCTTGAATCTACCATTTTGTAGTCCAGGAACCTACCCACGATAAATTTCTTTTGTCTGGCATCCTCGGTTTTATATTTCTTGTCGAAAGATTCCCAGAGAATTTCGCAGAAACCATGCATTGGTACACATTGTACATGGTATTGTCAAGTTCACCCAAAAGATAGTTCTTGCACAAGAAGTCACTAGACAACCATGTCTCTTCCCACAGTTCCTTGGCTATTTCCGATTCACCCTCCACAGAATCCAGAGGATCTTTGAGGTATTTAGCCAACTGTAGCGTTGTCAGGTAGAACAACATTTTGCTCTGCCACTGTTTAAAGTTTGCCCCACCAAACTTTTCTGGTTTTTCTCCATGAGGGACCGGTACTGTAATGTTTCCGCTAGCCATGTGTAACTGGAAAACCAACATGGGTTAATAAGTCTATAAAAGACAAATTGTACAACGATCAACGAATGATCTTGTTCAAGTGATATACCAAGTATCCACTCGTTGTTCTATTGGACGGTGGTACCAATAAACACAAGTCCTTAAATTTGCAACTAAGATTTCTTATGAAAAGTAAATAAAGAAACATTCCCAGAGGACGAGGGGGTCCGGAGTAACCACTTAAATCCCTTACCACTTAGGCTCTTATCGCCTTTTTAACATAATATTCTCTAAATACTTCCTCAATAGAACCTCTTAGGAATTCAACACTTAGTAGTATTACATTTTTAATGTTACAATACACTAATATTACAAATATAAATATAAAATTCAATCAAGCTTTGATGGAATTACAAGTGTATGACTACACTTTTAATTCTCCACCAAGTATGCAACATATAATTAACAAATAACTTTCAACTTTATCACAATAAAACTAGGTGTATGCTTGTGATAATTGAATATCCTAATATTAACTTAAACCTATACTACAAAGTTTATAAAATTCAGTATATGATTTTACCAAGTTAATATAATTACATTTATTCTATAATGCTAATTGCATATTCTATAACATGTATATTATACTATAAAATAGATAAATCTAAGTCTACGTTATTATTTCAAAATACTAATATTAACTTTATCACATATAAATTATTATTATAAATGATAATTGAAAATACTTTAATTAACTTAAATCTGTAATAACCAATTTTATAATTTCATTATATGATTTTCCTAAGTTAATTAAATAATAAATGAATATATTCTAAACAAATCAAGGCAAGATTCATATGTTTTGGATATTACTTAAATAATTTTAGGTAATACATAAATACTCAAAAAATATTACAGTAACAGTTATATATATTAATTTCAAAAGGTCACAACCCTTTGAATAATTTAAACAACAAACTATTAAACAACCATTTGAATAAATTGAACAAAAACCTATTAAACAACCATTTGAATAAGTTGAAAATAGACAAACTTATTGGTACTGCTTCGCACTTCATAAATAAATACTCTCTCTTCTCTCTTCCACTTCGTCTCTCGTTGCTTTTTATTTTTATTGTGTTTCTTGTGAAAAGGAAAGCAGAGTGATAAAAGAGAGAGGGGAGAGACAGAAAGTTTGTTGTTCCTAATTTTCCTAAATCAGATATAATGTTTCTAAGGAGAAAATCTTGAGAGATTCTTTGGTATAACAGTGGTATGAGTATGAGTGATGTGGCGAATTAAAAAATGACATGTATAGTTTTTTCACCTATTTTTTAGTTGTTTTTTAATTTTTTAACACACATGGCAGTGTATGATTGGTTTGTTGCATGGATGACGTGGTACCACTGTTCCATTGTCACGCGTGCTAGAAAAATTAAAAAACAATTAAAAAATATGTATTAAATTATACATGTCATTTTTAAATTCGCTGATGATACCACATCATTCATACCATTGTTACACCAAATATTTACTCATGTTTCAAGACATCACCACTCTGTTACTGAAACCCAAAGAATTCAAGGACATGATCGATATGTTCGTTGAGCGCTAGAAAGGGTATAACATTTTTTTTTTCTTTCCCGAGAGACAAGAAAATAAATAATTAGGCCAATCCAAGGTTTAATTGCTCCCAAATTGTCAGATTGAAGTCACGCCAATTCTTTCTTTTTTCTTTTTTTTAATTCTCTGTGTCCATAGATTGCAACTCTTCATTATTTAATTATTATTATTATTTTTTTCCGTTTCTTGACGCATGTTTCCAGATTCAATGTTAAGTAATTAAAATATGCATGTATGCTTTGCTACTGTAATTTCCTTCGAATTTCAAAAAAAAAATTCCAATAAAATATGCGTGAATCACACCAAAAATAAATTATTCAAAATAATATTAATCTACCAAAATGAAAGTGATGCACTGCGAGAAAACAAATTATTCAAAATTAGAATTTTATACACACAACTTTATCCCATAAAATTCATGATATAATTTATTTTTTTCTTTCTACAGTAAGTATGAATGATTCATTCCAAATCAGATTTATAACACAAAATAATAAATTCTTAAGATTGTTAGTATAAAGTGTTGTAAATCTAATTTGCATGCATCACTCAATCAAAATCTCAATTATGAAACTTGAGAAACAAGAAAAACCTGGTAGAAATGACGAATACAAAGATCCAAATCGAGAAATATCTATGTCCTTAAAAACTTATTAGTCCCGTCTCGGTACTCTACGGGTTTTGTGGCTAACGCTCTCTCAAGATAACTCAAATTCCTCTTGTTCAATTGGCACTCCTTAATAAGATATCGAACTGGAAAATGAAAGGAACTCTCTCTCACTCAAAATTATGAAATGAGACTCACTAAATTTGGATGACTTTTTCAATTTTGAGAATGAACATGGAGCATTCTTTATAAAGACATGGAATGGTGCCTTAAGAGCACCCTTTGGATTGATGTGCAACCCTTCAAAGGATTATACCCCTCCCATGCTCCCCTTCCATTCAAAAGACATATCCATCCTATTAATATTAGAAGATTTTTCAACAAACACCTCTCCAAGTTCCATAAATTCCATTTTTCCAGTAATGGGTTATTACCATTCTGATATAGACAAGAATGTTGGATCAGCATCAATCGCAGCAGGTTTTTTCTATCGATCCATGCATGTATGGTAGGTCAGTATATGCCAATAAAACCCTCATTTTCAATTAGGCTAGCAAATGTTTTTTTGTATTAATCATTTTATTTGAAACACAAAATTCCAGGTATTTGTATTCTTCGGATTTGTATGCAGGGGCTATATGGGCAGGCATTGAGAATCCTGTAAACAGTAGAAACTTCACAACTAGCAAGATTCCTTTAAGATGTTCTCGTAACTCTCCAATTCGATGTAGTTTTGTGGCAGGAAGTGCTCTCCCTGAATTGGGTTTTGTTTTCTCATTTGCTGAAGACAATAAGAAGGATATTTACATTCTAACAAGCACAGGTGTATGTACTATGTAGAGTTGCATGACCAAGCCACACCAAGCACTCGTACTTCTTCCCCAGAAGCCAAAAAGTTACTGATTTTAAGTTGCAGTAACTGGTTTCTTTATTTCATTTTTGTTACTTATCCTGAATGTTCTCTTATAAAATATTACTCATTGTCTATGTAGCAACGTGCTATCATTTAAATTGTAAATCGTATCAACTAAACATTAATGTATTCAGGTAATTAGGTGTCCGAATCATCTCGCCTTCAAGGGATGTGATATGGTTTTTTTTTTTTTAAGAATTTAGGGCAGTACGTGGTTTTATTTATTCTGTTCAAGTCTAGATCGAATAATTTAATAGTGAAATTTCTAATATTTCAAAAAAAAAAAAAAAAATATTCTCGTTGTTTGGTCAATCAATGTTTATTTCAAACAATCAATAATGACTCGTGATAAGGTCGAACAGGACTGTGATATGTACAATAAAAAGTAGAAAACTTCTGGTTGGTGTCTTTGTCACATTCATTTGCTGTGCCATGACGACTGGCACGAAAATGTCCAGGCAATGACTGCAAAATTGGATAGGTTCGCGAGTTGAGTATAAAAATTTGAGTTTGACCTGATTCTGAATTTGATTTTGATGTTTTTTTTTTCTTTATAGTTAATTATCATAATTTGATTTAATTATAAATTTTATTAAAATTACATCATAAAAAATATATATTACGTATTTTTCCGACCCGATCCGCGTGAATTACGCTTTCAAATTTTGGGTTTCAGATGACTCGCATGACCAGATCCAATCAAATTAAGAAAATTTAAAAAAACCCGACCCGATCCGTGAACACACTTTTATATTAATTTTCTATTTTATGCTATCAATAAAAGAAAGTTGGGGATTGTGGTCAATAATTGCAACGTCGTTAAAATAAATGGTACTTGTAAATGAAAACAGAAAGTTAGCAACTTTATTGAAATAGATCAAAATGTGGGACCTTTCAGTAATAAGACAATTAAGAAAAAGTAGAAACAGGTCCGCAGAGGAGAAGAAAAGTCAACTTGAAAATCAGGAACGTTCTCTTCACGCTTAATATGGAGGGAACAGATAATTAAGATCACTACTTAATTGAATTTGTATTGAGCAAATGAGATTCATATGAAACCTACATCAATAATCGATTTAATATTCAGTATAAATTTAATTTAATACTGGTTCTGATACATGACCAAAATATATCAAGCACCACGGGAAAAGGGTAATCTGGTAAACATCTAATCATCTATATGCGACAGCAAAGAGGACACAGATGGGCATTATTGTTTAAAAAACTGTTGCAACCCAACAAGCATATGAAACCAAGAAGGCAAGAAGCTTCTCTATTTTATTGTCTTGTCTCTTTTCAATACTTACAGCTACTTCCTCATTTATTTTAGTACTTGCTTTGACCAATTTGTAATCTTTTATTATTTTTAGTTTTTTTTACTACTAGATAATGTGGCCTAACATTGATGATGACCATGTGATGTTTCCCATTAGTTTATCCAAAAACCCCATTACTAGATACAATTATGTCATTCTACTCATCATATCTTTGTATGTTTCTTCTAGTTTTGATGTCATCAACTTCTATTTAATTCCATTTTTAGCTCTTTTGATGATAAATTTAAGTGGCAAAACCATGGCCAGTGGCTTGCCATTTTTTTTTTTTGGGGTTTCAAAGCATTGAACCTGTTAGTGCAATCATTGTAGGCACAAGACACATAAAACTCACACCCAGATCTGTATGTGAAACTTGGTTTTGTGTGAAAACAAGTGGGTGTATATCTTCTCAACTACCTCCATTTGTTTTTTCATTAAAGGAGTTCATTTAAAGGTCAACTATGAAGACTGCCCAATTGCTTTTTCCATTTGATTTAAACCTATTGCTGAACTTTATCCAGGAGTTTATAAAAGAAAATGTCAAAACTCAAAAGCTTGTGAGAAAGTGAGAGCTGAAATCAACTTTCCTTTTGGCAGTTGAGTTAAAAGGAAACTGAGGGACTTGAAAATATTGTTTCTTCTGGAAGCTGAGCTGAAGAGTTATTAATACTTTGAGGGGGAGCACTATTTAGGAGTTGGTAATGGGAAGAATGTTTCAAA
>SKCR01052807.1:0-53059 GCA_019454045.1 Zanthoxylum bungeanum
TACTGGATTCAAATTCGTTTATCTCCTGCCATATGAGGTATCAAAGGAGTTAAGCCCTAAATCCGATTCTAAAACTAATGCGAACCATATGTTCTACGTAATTTACACGATGTTGATAAATTTTAAGCCCATTGACGATTCATTATTTACCCCACATTCAGTCAAAGTTGCAACCCCATCAAATACGCCAAAAAGCTGTGACATATAATTAGCACTTGATCGTCCAATCAAATTCTGACACGTCAATAGATTGATTATTCTTCCACAAACAAACATCAAAACCAACAAAACAAGGTTAAAACTGAGGCAAAATAATATACGAAAACTAACAAGTGGATGGATTGCATGATGATGCAATTTCATCATTTATTGTATTTAATCATATAAAAAATTTCCTAATGAGCCTTAACTATTATCATAACTACCATCACCATCCTAATTATCATATTACTTTTTTTCTTAGAATAAGAAAAAACATTTCAATGATGCATTAATTTGAAACCAGATGGTCCTTGAATTTGCTATCTTACATAGAAATGATATTTTATGAGAATATTAATTGCTTTGGCTTGATAAAGGAATACTTATATAACTTAAAGATCTTACTTTTGTATGACCCTCGATGCACATAAAACTTTGAGTATATACCACTGCCAACAAAATCATGCAATTTATATGACCCCTTGTTGTGAATAAACACACAATAATAGAGGATAATTTGAGAGAAAACTCTTCTTTTATATATCCACAAAAGAATTACAAAGCTTCCAATACAAGCTTTACAAAAAACTCTCACCAATCACTCTCACTACACTTTCACACATTTAGGGATACTAATAACAATGGTTTGGGGGTCCTTATATATTGCTCAAATCGCGTGAACAGTGCCACGCGGTTTGAGCAAGCTGTCAGCAAGCTTGCAGTGGTTGGCATGGCTGGCAAAGTCTCCATCAACTTTCGGTGCTTGATGTGGTTGCCTTCTGCATGTCTTGGGTGTGAAGAGCTGTCTTCAACAAATCTCCCCCTCGGTGAAGATTTCCCCAAAATCTGAGCCGACCATCAATCATCCAAACCGGATCCTCCAAAGGATCCTCCCCTGGCTGCATCTGTATGACTGCCTACGTACCCTGAGTTGAGATCAAGCCAATCGTAGTTCTCTGAATCTCCCCACTCTGACTATGTGGAGAGTTTTGTCATCCCGGCTATGGCACGACAGATTTCAAGCTTCTCCTTCGGTAAAACCTTCGTGAACATATCGGCACCGTTGTCGTCGGTGTGAATTTTCCTGAGTTCTAACAGTCTTGAGCTCAGGACGTCCCGTATCCAGTGATACCTTACATCGATATGTTTTGACCTCGAATGAAATGTGGAATTTTTACCGAGATAGATAGCGCTCTGGCTATCGCAGTACAAAATGTACTTTTCCTGCTTGAAACCCAATTCCTGGACGAATGTCTTCATCCACAACAACTCCTTGCAAGCTTCTGTAGCTGCAATGAATTCTGCCTCTGTTGTAGAAAGTGCAACACACCTCTGCAACCTAGACTGCCATGCCACAGCTCCTCCTGAGAGAGTAATCAGATACCCCGAAGTAGACTTTCGGGTATCCACATCTCCTGCCATATCTGAATCGGTGTAGCCCATCATCACATGGCTTGTCGCTGCTTCCAAAACATAACCTTATCTTGGAGTGCCTCGTAGATACCGCATGATCCATTTGATCGCATTCCAGTGTTCCCGTCCTGGGTTTGACATAAACCGGCTGACCAATCCAACTGCGTGTGCTAAGTCTGGCCTCGTGCACACCATGGCTTACATAAGACTTCCCACTGCTGAGGTGTATGGAACCTGTTTCATTTCCTCCTTCTCTGTCTCAGTAGAGGGACTCTGTCTCGTACTCAATCTAAAGTGGGTAGCAAGAGGAGTGCTAACCGCTTTAGCCTTGTCCATCTGGAATCTCTGAAGTACCTTCTCGATGTACTCCTCATGTGACAAGTATAACCTCCTGGCTTTCCGATCACGGCCGATCCTGATGCCAAGAATCTGTTTAGCTGGCCCCAAGTCTTTCATCTCAAAAGACTTACTCAGTTGCTGCTTCAAATTATCAATCCTCGATTGATTCCTGCCAACTATCAACATATCATCTACATATAACAGTAAGATGATAAAATCATCGTCAGAAAACTTCTGAACGAATACACAATGATCTGAAGTGGTATTCTTGTATCCCTGCTCCCCCATAACTGACTCAAACTTCACGTACCACTGTCTCGGTGCCTGTTTCAAACCGTATAGGCTTTTCCTGAGTCTGCACACATAGTCCTCTTTCCCGCTGACTCTGAAGCCTTCTGGTTGCTCCATGTAAATTTCTTCTTCCAGATCCCCATGAAGAAATGCGGTCTTGACATCCATCTGCTCAACTTCCAGGTCGAGGCTTGCTGCTAAGCTGAGTACCACTCTGATGGATGACATCTTCACAACTGGAGAGAAGATTTCATCAAAGTCAATGCCTTTCCTCTGATTGAATCCCTTGACGACTAGTCTGGCTTTGTACCGGGGTTGTGAAGTATACTCCTGTTGCTTCACCCTGTACACCCATTTATTCTTCAAAGCCCGTTTGCCTCTTGGCAATTTCACCAACTCAAAAGTGTGATTGTCATGCAAAGATTTCATCTCATCTTGCATGGCTTCCTCCCACTTTTCTCTGTCTTCTGTTTCCACAGCCTCCTTATAACTCTCGGGTTCTCCCCCGTCAGTAAGCAGCACATACTCATATGCAGAGTATCTAGTTGAAGGTCGCTTGTCTCTGTCAGACCTTCTTTGTGGAACTGTTGGTGGAACTTCTGGTACTGGTGGTTGATCATGATCATCATCTCTGGGAGCTTCATTACCTGTACCCTCATGTCTGGGAACCTCATCTTCAACTCGTACTGGCACCGGTGTATGAGGTTCTGGATTCACATTTCTGTATTGCTGGGGCATTGTCTTCATATCCTTCCGGATATCTTCTATGGTCTGGTCTTCAACAAAGACAACATCTCGGCTTCTGACAATCTTCTTCTCCATAGGATCATAGAGTTTGTAGCCGAAATCATCCTGACCATAGCCAATAAAGACACACTGTCGCGTCTTCGCATCAAGTTTGGATCTCTCGTCCTTTGGGATGTGTACAAATGCTTTGCACCCAAAGACATGTAAGTGCTCGTACGACATTTCTTTACCTGTCAAGCTTGGTTAGGAACATTACATTTCAGTGCGACCGCTGGGGACATGTTTAAAACATGTACTGCTATGATGAGTGCCTCCCCCCAAATGTCTTCGGCAGCTTGGCTTGTGACAGCAAGCTTCTGATCCTCTCGCACAAGGTTCTGTTCATCCTCTCAGCTAGGCCATTCAGCTGAGGTGTCTTCGGAGGTGTCGTTTGATGTCGGATTCCTTGCGTCTTGCAGTACTGATCAAACGGACCTCTGTATTCTCCACCGTTGTCTGTTCTGATGCATTTGAGTTTCTTACCGGTTTCTCTCTCCACCAGGGCGTGAAACTCCTTGAACACTCCAAGCACTTGGTCTTTTCTCTTCAAGGTGTATGCCCAGATCTTCCTTGAATGATCATCAATAAATGTCACAAAATACAGTGACCCACCAAGTGTTCGTGTCTGCATCGGACCACATACATCTGAATGTATAAGATCAAGTACCTCCGGTTTCCGTTGAGGCGGGGAGCTCTGGAAGGATACTCTGTTCTGCTTTCCAGCCATGCAGTGTTCACACTTCCGTAAGTGTGAGTTCTTCAATTCCGGAAGAACATTTCGCCTGCGTAGTATCTCCATCCCTGTTTGGCTCATGTGACCGAGCTTTTTATGCCACAGCTCGGCTGCCTCATTACTGTTGACTGTATTTATGCTACTATTTGAAAGCTTAGCATGCATCAAATACAGGGTTGAGTCTTTCTTACCTCGTGCCACGACCATTGACCCTTTAGTGAGCTTCCAACATCCATCACTAAAGGTGCTGCAGAACCTTCATCATCCAGCTTGCCTATTGAGATCAGGTTTAACCGGATATCTGGGATGTGCTTGACTCCCTTCAACACTAGCCTTGTCCCGTTCTTTGTTTCAAGGCAGATGTCTCCAATACCGACGGCTTTGGACTGTCCGTCATTCCCCATCCTTACAGCACCGTAGTCCCCTGGTGTGTAAGATGAAAAGAAGTCTCTGAGAGATGTGGCGTGTATGGATGCGCCACTATCTATCACCCAACTGGTCTCGTGGCTGGCAAGATTCACAACAGCTTCTTCATACATTATGCGAAGTTTTGGAGGTTTTCTCGGTGGTAGTAGCAACTCTTCTTGATTAGAGTCACTGTCTCTCCTGGACTACTCATTCTTCAGTTTGTAGCAATCCCGCTTCATATGGCCTTTCTTCTTACAGTAATAGCACTCAATATCTCTGGTTTTTGATTTCCCGGTTCTTGTCTGATCTCCCTGGGCCTCGGCTTTTACTCCTCCCCCTTCTGGTGTTCTTTTCTGTCACTAGAGCTTCTGAGGTTGAGGCTGATGCTGACTCCTGCATTCTCGTCCTCTTTTCTTCCTCGAAGATCCTGGTTTTTGCCATCTCCATAGTGACTTTCCCATCTGCGGCTGCGGCTGAATTATCACCGTAGATCTGAACGTTTCCCAAGATTCTGGTAACGTATTAAGGAGTATTAAGCCATTTACCTCATCACCGAAGTCTATGCCCAATCCAGACAATTCTTTCATTGTTCCGAGGAAATCGTTGATATGGTCCGCCACAGCTGTACCTTCCTGGTATTTCAACCCCATCATCTTCTTGATGTAGTACAGCTTGTTGTTTCCAGTCTTTGCTCGGAAAAGCTCCTCCAGCTTTCTCCATAAGACACGTGCATTTGTTTCTTCACTTCACTACATGGTTGACGATACTATCGTCGATCCACTGACGAATAGTACTGCATGTTTTCTGGTGAAGATTAGCCCACTTTCCATCGGTCATTCCTTCTGGTTTCTCCTCCAGAAATACCGATCCATCATAGTCCTTCACATACAGAAGGTCTTTCATCCTTCCTCTCCATGTGAAATAGTTTGTACTGGTTAACAAAATCATTTTTCCGTTGCTCCTCCATCCATCATAAAAAAAAATTCTAAGAAGAATTTCAAAAAACGGACCTCACCGTTGCGTCCGGAATGGTCGAAAATGGTGGAAATGACACTTCTTCGTTTGTCAAAATCCGACACAGGGACCAAATTGCAAATTCCAGAAATTACAGGGGTCAAAGTGCATTTTCGAAAGTTCAGGGGCCATAGTGCAATTACGGAAACGTTCAGGGACTAAATTGCAATTTACAAAAAGTTCAGGGACTAAATTGTAAATATCTGAAAGTATAGGGGCTAAACTGTAATTTTCAGAAAGTTAAGGGACCTATCTGAAATTTACCAGGCACCGCTGACGTGGCAGCTGACTGGGCTGCTGACTGTGCGCTGACGTGGCGCTGACTGGGCCCTGACGTGGCGCTGACGTGGCGGATGACTGGGCTGCTGACTGTGCGCTGACTGTGCGCTGACTGGGCGCTGACGTGGCGGCTAACGTCACCGTCTTCAACCTTCAGACGAGAGTGGGGCGCGTGGAGCGCGTCGCTGCGCGTGGTCTGCCCTCTGGCGGCGCTTGCGTCGCTTGCGTCCTTGAACGGCGATGTGCTGCCTTTTCTCGCCGGAAAATACTGTCGTGCTCGTCTCGCCGTGAAAAGTCTGATGGTATGCTCAAAATCGATTTTCGACAACTTTCGTCGGAATCGACTTTCCGAACCGAAACTTCGTTTCTGAATTTCGGGATCCCTCCGTGGAACCGTAGCTCTGATACCACTTGTTGTGAATAAACACACAATAATAGAGGATAATTTGAGAGAAAACTATTCTTTTATATATCCACAAAAGAATTACAAAGCTTCCAATACAAGCTTTACAAAAAACTCTCACCAATCACTCTCACTACACTTTCACACATTTAAGGATACTAATAACAATGGTTTGGGGGTCCTTATATTGCTCAAACCGCGTGAACAGTGCCACGCGGTTTGAGCAAGCTGTCAGCAAGCTTGCAGTGGTTGGCATGGCTGGCAAAGTCTCCATCAACTTTCGGTGCTTGATGTGGTTGCCTTCTGCATGCCTTGGGTGTGAAGAGCTGTCTTCAACACCCCTCAATGCACTAAGAGATGCTTTATTACACATCATTGTCACCACAACAACACCTGTTTGCTGAATTGGCATTGAGAGTCCTATGTGGTTGGTCCAAATGTGGTCACATAGCATCGTCGTTGAGCCGTCACACACTTTAGTGCATCACTCCACACTCCTCACGTTGTGACCTCAAGATTAAGCGATGTCCTCCAACTTGCCTCCTACTATATAAGCAAGCAAGCCTCCTCCCATTCACAATCACATTCTCATTCATTTCAAACTCAACA
The DNA here is from genome assembly GCA_019454045.1 of Zanthoxylum bungeanum. Taxonomy (NCBI): domain Eukaryota; kingdom Viridiplantae; phylum Streptophyta; class Magnoliopsida; order Sapindales; family Rutaceae; genus Zanthoxylum; species Zanthoxylum bungeanum. The sequence goes on from SKCR01052807.1 coordinate 6,477, forward strand.
CCATCAACTAGATAACTTTCACCCCTTAGACTGGTTGCTCAAAGAAATGGGGAACGAGTGACTTGGTGGTAGCCAAGCACACGCAAGAAGCACATGGCTTGGGTGGCTCTGTGTGGCAGTTGGTGCTGTCTTGAGGGAGTTTTGCTAACATAGTGGGCAGTTGGTGCTGTCCCAAGGGAGTGTTGCTGAGACATTGGGTGGTTATGCTGTCCGTAGGGAGTTGATGCTGTCTTGGACAAGGCAGTTACGTGCACATGCAGCAGACATGCGGGGCAGTTGCGGGAGGTAGTTGGCGTGCACTTGCATGGCAGTTGGCGTGCACATGCAAGAGAGTTGGCTTCACATGCTGAACACATGAGGCAGTTTCGAGGGAAACTACTAGTAACTGGCGAGTTGTGAAACATGTGGGGAAATTCGTGTGGTGCTTGTGTGTGTGTGTGTGTGTGTGAACTTCCTAGAGCAGTTGGGATGTAACTGATGTGTGTGTATTTGACTGGCACCTATTGGGCCAGGACACCCTAGGGTAGTTGGAGTGTAACTGTCACTAGTATATATTATATTGTGAAAAACATGCATAGAGAGAGAGCATAGTACATGAGAGTACAAGAGTGAATGTTCATTGAGTCTTTGTATGTTTAGCACGAATCCTTGTAATTACTTTGGTGAGTAATAAAAATGTTGGGCATTGTCTTGTAAAGCTTGGGTCTTGTATTTACTTGATATGTGGGTTGCTTGTGTTGGACATTATGACCCATAGCATCACTATTTGTAAAAGACATTGTGTTTTTGTACAAATTAATTATGTAGCAAAGGAATTGCCTTTTATCATTTCATAATTAAATAGTTAAATGTGTGAATGATGAAAGTCCTTATGATTGGTTCCGGATTGAGATGATATGAGACAATATCAATCCACGACGGTTTAATCATTAAATATCCCCTAATCGCAGTATTATCGAGACTGGACATCGATAATGCATAATAGACTAGTATCGCACTTGTGCGTGTTATGGAAGCGTAATAACATAGTTCTCATATATTTAAGTATTGGATACTTATGCAAGTGTGTAGAAGGTTGTGTTTACCGATGGTACGAAAACAGCTTCACTCTGGATAGACCCCTCGGAATCCCATTGGTAGTATAATAACTATGTGTATATGGGAGTCCGCATCAGGGTAGGTGTATTTGGTCTTAACCTGAGACTTGCATCGCTAGTACTTGCGACAATCAATACGCTTTTTTTTGGTCGTCCAGGACTTTAACAGGTTATGTGTACGCCTCTTCTGGGTTTATTGAGAATCGTAGTGTATTGGGTGTGATGTCAAGACGAAAGTATCACTTCAGTCATATGAAGATGATGGTCACGCAGGGATACGTAACTAGTTCTCTAAAGGGTTGCAACCATCAGGATAATATGACTAGGTCATGATTATCCGATAATAAAGAAACTAGTTGCTAGTGATCCGATATATGCTTCGTACGGGGCAGACACTATTCCAGCCTCAGGCCTTGCATGTGACATCTGATACTGGATCGCAATACGCAATTATACTACGTCTAACATAGATTATATATTCTATTAAGAATATTTCTAGAGAATTGGTAGGCATGGCGCTTTGCTAGAAGCCAACCTTGTCTCGTAAATCGGTAAGAACGTAGTACGAGGTACGTACGTGTTCGGATAGTCCGACGACCAGATTTACTGCCAACATATCCATGGATCTCTTGGGTCACTTCCCGAAGATTCACCGATGACGTATGATTCGAACTTTATTAATCTGGGATTAATAGCGGAGAGACTTTATCTAGGATAAAATACTATTTGAAGAGAGATAATGATTAATTTGGAATTAATCGATAAAATAATATATTCGATATAGTATACGAAATTGGATTTCGACGCGGAATTAAAATTGGATTTTAATTCGGGCTAATGAATTGATTTAGAATTAATTCGCTAGCGACGTGAATAGTAATTTAACTAGGCATAATTATTTAATTGAATTTGATTTAATTACGTTGTCGAAAAAATTCGTTATTCGGAATTAACGCACCCGAGCCCGGAATGTGTTTGTGTGGCCCACTTCGATTTTGAATTAAAGTGGGGCCCACAAGTCACATCACGAGTCATATCACTTGTCACTTTAGTGATAGATGTCAAGTCACGTTTTTTGGTGAGTGACATGAAGTCACTATTCATGATAGAAGTGGTTGAGTGTCTTTAATGTGATTTTTGGCTCCAAAATTTTGGTTGACTTTTTTGAAAGGATATACCAAATTTTGGAAAAGGATTTTTCATAATTGTTTTTAGAAAACAAAACACAAAAGAGAAAAACTCTCTCTCCCCCTCGCCCCATTTTGGTCATTGCCGTGACCTCCTCCAAGAAAGAAAATTGTTTTCTTTCTTCCATCTTGCTAGCACACTAAAAAGATCAATACAATGTGTAGGGAAACCGAACTTAGAGCTTGGAATCCTTGGAAGCTTGGAGCTTGTTCATCTTCTTCAACAAAACAAGCCTTGGCCGAATATATCAAGCAATGAGGAAATTTTTATTGATCTTCGCATCCAAAAGCCGTTCTTTGTAAGTATGATTCTGTCATACTTATTATGAGTATTCATTCTTTTCATTGCTTATTTTGATCTTGGGACCACCTTAGAAACCAACAATGGTATCAGAGCAAGGTTTAAGCATGAAAATATTAGGGTAAAATTTGGGTAAAAATGATTTGAGCATGATTTGGTAAAATTGATTGATTGAGTATGCTTGAATGATGATAACATAGTGTTATGCATGATCAATTTCATGAATAAGACTTGGATTAATTTTTCCCTTAATCTTGGCTTGGCCGAGAGTTTGGTACCCTATAAAGTCATGGTATTTTTTGTTCTTTTTGATCATTGGATTTTAAAAGACTTGGTGATGTTGATTAAGATTCAATCGGATTGAAAACGAAATCTGACAAATTAAACCCTAAAATGCCGTGAGTTGATAAGCATGTAATGAGATGATTTTTTTTTATTCAAAAATGTTGGACTTAAGTTGAACAAATTAATACATGATTAATTGATTAAATTTGTATTTTGGAAATATAATTTAGATAATCTATTAATGTATTACACTTGAATTAATTGAATTTTGAAATTCGGAATATTGAAATTTAATTATTGGGCTTATAATTGTTGTATTTTGGGCATAATGGGCTTGGTTGGCCAAGTTGGTTTAGGCCAATTGGATTGGATCCAAATTGGGCTAAATCATTCCATTAAGTCCAAATATAACAAATGGGCTTTAAATGTTTAATTGGGCCTAATGGGCCTAAATTGGTTTCTAGGCAATGAGGGTGATTCCTTAATTGGGCTTTGGTATTTGGGTTTGACCCACATTGACCAAAGTCCATGCCTTATGAAATTAATTGAAAGCCCATTGGACTTTAATTAAATTACATTGGATGTTAATTGGGCTTTGAGACCCATTAAGATTAGATTTGGAATCTAAGTCGTTTAAAAGCGCATTAAAAATGTAGTTATTTAATTTAGAATTAAATATTGAATTAGTATTGAATACATATTAAATTGGATTTAATTAAGTAGTTCGATTTAATTCAAGAATTTGTACTTTGAGTACTTATTCTAAATCGAGTTAGACTCGCGCAACTCAAATCATAGTTTGAACATTGGATGATCACTAATATTCAAAGATTAATTAATTTGATTAGGTTGATTGAATAACATGCTTGAATGAATACATGGATGTGATGAATGAATAGAATATATCGGATGGATATTAGAAGGGAAAGTGCAATTTTGGAAATTATTGTAAATTTAGAATTTATAAATTGGACCTGCGTGTCCAGCCTTCTCACTTTATTGATTCTTTGTATTCTATTCTCACCTAATTCCCCTCAATATTAATGAGGTTTCTTTTATTGTATTATGTAATTGGGTAGAAGTTGGAATAGTGCTAGCCGGGGAAAGGAAATGGAGTGATTTGTTCTAGGAACAATTTGTTAAATATCCATCTGCATATCGTTATTAATTTACTTTCCGTGCCTTATTATGCTTTTAGAATGCATGTTTAAGTGTGTATGATGAGACCTAACAAAGATAATAAATTGGTTGCCAATTTACGCGAAAAACCCTCAAAACATATTAAGTGTTTTCCTTGCATTGAGTGATTCTTACTCAAGATCCAAGATTGGCACTGGTTTATTGGCCAAAGTCAAGACCTTTGTCAATTGCGGATGTGTTTGAATCATGAAATCTTTGTTCCATATCGGTGTCTTGTCCAAGTTGTGATTTGTTGGCCAAAGTCAAGATCACTTCTTGTCCATCGACATTGATTACGAAGCTTTCTAAGGTCAATGGGTCCCGCTTAACTGGAATCATTAAGCTTGTTGTGCCAAAGCCAAGGCTTAGTTGATTCAGAGGAAATGGTTAGGAAAATATATTGGATATATTGGCATATATATTGTATATATGTTTCGGACTTGGAGGTCCACCTACCGGATCTAGGAATTGGATGAGATCCAATTAATCTTCGAGATCTACCTAGTTAAGTATCATATAGCTTGTTGGCCAAAGTCAATGTTGTGTGTTATTTAACGGGATCCTAGCCCACTAGGAAACTAGGTTTCCCGAGTACTCCACATAGGGTTAGAGGCTCGCCGAAAAATAGTGGGAGGCTAGTATTGAATTTGCAATTTCGTTCAAATACTTAGCTTTACGCGATTTCAAATAATTTCGTCAAAATTATTTTATTAGTTGGACTAATACATTATTATTTTTCTTGTAACAGTTAGACTGTACCCAAACATCGTTAATCGAATAGTTGGACTATTGCGGTTAAGATGACTGGAAAGGTAAGTATTAGGGATATTGTCATGGGTGACAACGTCTTTAATGGCAGAAACTTTCAAGATTGGGATATGAATCTCAGAATTGTTCTGGGATCCGAGAAGTTACTCTATACTATACAGCGACCTCTTGGGCCTAAGCCCCGACCTGATCAGTTGCTTGAGCTAGAGCTTTGGAAGACTCATAGCGATGATAATGCAACTGCTCAATCGGTAATGCTTGCCGCTATGACTCTGCAATTCCGTCTTCAAAACAAGGGGTTGGATCCCTATGAGATGATGGCGAAGTTACACGATCTCCACCGATCTAATCTTAGATCGTAAAGATACGAGTTACAGAAAAAGCTCTTCCGGGCTCGCATATCAGAGGGTACGTTTGTTGAGCACCATGTCTCAGAGATGATTGCTGACATTGAGCAGCTCGGACAGATGGGCATAGTCTTCGAGGCTGAGACTTCAGTAGATTTGATCCTACAGTCTCTCCCCGACACTTGGAGTGGGTTCATCATGAACTACAACATGTTGAACCAAGACCAAACTCTTGGAGAGTTGATGTCCACTCTGCGAGAGGTAGAAAATGAGCTCCTTAAGGGCAAGAAGCGCGAGGCGCACTATGCTTCAACATCTCAGACTCCGAGGGCTGGGCCCAAGGCGACTAGAGGTGTTGAAAAGAAGAAGCATAAGAAGAAGGGCAAGGCCAAATCGTCAAAGGCTTCTGGGAAGCCCAAGGACAAATCCCAAGATGTTTGTCTTCAGTATGGACAGCGGGGTCACTGGAAGCGTGACTGCCGCGAGTACAAGGCACTCAGGAAGGAAATCAAGGCGGGCAAGGCACCGGCCTCAGGTATGTTTGTTATAGAAATAAACATGACTACTTCTAGTTTTAAAAATTGGATTTTTGATTCTGGTTGTGGTACTCACATTTGTACTGATGTTCAGGATCTGCGGATTAGCAGGAGACTGGCTTCAGGAGAGATTGACCTCCGTGTTGGAAATGGGACTCCAGTCGCCGTTTTGGCCGTTGGCACTTTTGTTTTAGAACTGACATCGGGGCATGTACTTGAACTTACAGACTGTTATTATGTACCTAGTTTGACTAGGAATATTATTTCTGTATCTATGTTAGCCCAATGTAGGTACACTTTTGTATTTAGAAACACTGGGTGTTTTATGTATAAAAATGATATAGAAATTTGCACTGCTGTTGTAAATAATGGTCTTTATATTTTGAATATAAACCAATCTCAAAATGTAACAAACAAAAGGCTTAAAGTAAGTCATAAAGATGAAACTTATATGTGGCATTGTCGTCTGGGACACATAAACAAGACTCGCATATCCACACTTTCGAAGAGTAGGTACTTGGACGGATTTGATCCAAATTCATATGACGTCTGCAAATCTTGCTTATTAGGCAAAATGCCTAAATCACCTTTTAGCGGTAAAGGTATACGTGCCACCGAACTATTAGCCCTTGTTCATAGTGACGTTTGTGGGCCCATGTCTAGCCAGGCTAGAGGTGGATATGAATACTTCGTAACCTTTACAGATGATGCATCGCGTTATGGTTATGTGTATCTTATGAGACACAAGTCGGAAACTTTTGAGAAATTCAAAGAGTTTCGACACGAAGTTGAAAAATAGACCGGTAAAAGTATTAAGACATTACGGTCGGACCGTGGTGGAGAATACTTGAGCAATGAGTTTCTTGACTACTTGAAAGAATATGGTATTCTTTCACAGTGGACTCCTCCCGGAACACCGCAATTAAACGGTGTGTCCGAACGGAGAAACCGAACCTTGTTAGACATGGTATGGTCTATGATGAGTCGCACTGAGCTACCTATTTCCTTCTGGGGATATGCATTAAACAATGCAATACTTATTTTGAATAAGGTTCTGTCAAAGTCTGTTCAACAGACACCATATGAGATATGGACAGGAAAGAAACTGGGTTTCTCATTCCTGAAGATTTTGGGTTGCTGGGCATACGTCAAACGTTTGGAAGGTACCAAACTAGAACCCAAATCGGATAAATGCCTATTTGTAGGATATCCTAGGGAAACCAAAGGATATTACTTCTATCACCCACGAGAGAACAAAATTTTTGTTGCTCTACATGCGGTTTTCCTTGAGAAGGAATTCCTAAATGCAGTGATAAGTGGGAGGAAAGTAGAACTCGATGAAAATCGGAGTGATACTGTTCCTGGCATAGAATCCTCAACGGAACATGAACAGTTCATCAGGGATGAAGCTGTACCATAATCTTCGAATACACAAGGACCACGTAGGTCAGAGAGAATCAGAAAACAACCTGAGAGGTATAGGTTTCTGATCTCACCTCATGTAGATATCAATCTCATTGAGGAAGACGAGCCGGCTACGTATGAGGAAGCGATACAAGATATCGATTCCGCTTTATGGCAAGATGCCATGAAGTCCGAAATGGATTCCATGTATACCAACCAAGTTTGGACAATGGTTGATGCACCAGAAGGCGTAAAGCCTATTGGTTGCAAATGGATCTTCAAGAGGAAGACCGACATGGATGGAAACGTACAAACGTACAAAGCTAGGCTTGTAGCGAAAGGGTATCGTCAACGACATGGTGTCGATTACGATGAAACTTTCTCACCCGTTGCCATGATTAAATCCATTCGGATAATGCTTGTTATTGCTGCATATTTCGATTACGAGATATGGCAGATGGACGTCAAAACTGCTTTCCTTAACGGAAACCTGTTGGAGGATGTTTATATGCAACAGCCTGATGGTTTTGTCGTGCCTAAACATGCAAACAAGGTTTGCAAGTTAAATCGGTCCATTTATGGACTGAAGCAAGCGTTGTGTTCTTGGAACCAACGTTTTGATGAGATCATAAAAGAATATGATTTCGTTCAAAATGAAAATGATCCTTGTGTATACAAGAAGGTTAGTGGGAGCGCACTGACTTTCATTGTCCTTTATTTTGACGTTGTATTGTTTATGGGCAATGACATTCCCATGTTAACATCGGTGAAAGCTTGGCTTTCATTAAAATTCTCCATGAAAGATCTGGGAGAAGCAGCCTTTATTTTGGGAATAAAGATCTAACGGGATAGATCTCGAAAGCTGCTTGGACTCTCCCAGAGAACGTACATTGACAAAGTGTTGAAAAGATTCAACATGGATCAGTCCAAGAGGGGACTGTTGCCAGTGTCACATGGCGTCACTCTATCTAAGGACATGTGTCCTAAAACTCAAGATGAGAGAGACAACATATTGGACAATTATGACCCATAGCGTCACTATTTGTACAGATCATGGTGTTGTTGTACAAATTAATTATGTGACAACGGAGATTGCACTCTTATCATTTGTGATTAGATCACCAAGAGGTATAAATGATAGGAGGTCCTTATGTGCACTAGATTAACAATGCGTAAATAAATAAAGCAATAACATGCAGAAAGTAAATAATGGAATAATAAAAGAGATGCGACCAAAGCCAATATCTATATGGGACCTTTTGGTTTCTTTTTAGGTCCCAAGATCATAACAAGCATGAAAACAAGTGTGAATACATCAAAGGAGATAGCGGAATACTCACATCGATCGGTTGAGACGATTTGATGAAGAACAAAATTGATTTTTCCTTCTTCAAAGTGACGCAAACTGCAGCAGTCCACTGCTCACTGTTTTCAGTTTTGAGTCACCATTTTGAGCTTCGAATCTTCGTCGTTTGATTCCCGGCTCATGGGTGGGTTTCCCTAACACCTTCGTATAACTTTTGGAGTGCTAGCTCTCAAGTATTTTGCAACAAAATCAAGCTTCTTCCTTCTCTTACTGCTCACGTTTTTGGGCAGTAACAGCAGCCCCTTGGGGTGTTCCATAGAGAGAAAAGAGGAGGAGAGATAGATGGAGAGAGAGAGAGAGTTCTACAAGTGTAGAGATATATTTTTGCTTTTAACTTTTGGTAAAACCATTTCACTTTTACCCTAAACTTGGTAGGTTTGGTAAATGGTTTTTCCAAAAACAAAACAAGGTAGTTGGGTGGTAGGTACACCTACCACACATGGACCCCACATATTTGAATTCAAAATTCAAATATCTTTACGAACATTGTCGCGGCTCGGTTCCGTTTAATCCGATTAAACGAACTTCCGTCGTTAAATAATTAAATCTAATTTAATTAAATATCGATGCCTCGCAAATATATTACGAACGTCGTTTACGAATTAATTCTAAATTAATTCGTTCGTTCGCATTAAAGTCCGACTTTAATTTCGTAATGAAATCCAATTCATATTAATATATCCGATATATTAATTTTAGCCATTCGAATAAATTAAATAGAAAAATCAAATTTAACTATTAAATTTATTTTACCGATTAATTCCAAATTAATCACGTTCTCTCTCTTTAGACGATATTTTATCCCAGATAAAATATCTCCGTAATTAATCCCAGATTAATTTTCTCTCTCATCGAATTAATCCCAGATTAATTAAAGTGCGAGTCATACATCATCGGTGAATCATTGGGAAGCGACCCATGAGATCCCCGGATATGTTGGCAGTAAATACGGTCGTCGGACTATCCGAACACGTAAGTACCAAGTACTACGTTTTACCGATTCACAAGACAAGGTTGGCTTCTAGCAAAGCACCATGCCTACCCAATTCTCCGGAAATATCCTTACAGGAATGAAGGATCTGTATCAGGCGTAGTATACATCGTATAGTGCATATCGATCTAGTATCGGATGGTCACGTGCTAGGCCTGGGGCTGGAGTTGTGTCTGCCCCGTACGAAGCACATGTCGGATGTCTGGTAACTAGTCTCTATAATCGGATATACATGACCTAGTCATAATATCCCGATGGCCGCGCAGCACTTAAGAGCACTAATACCGTATCCTACGTGACATCATCTCCACTATGACTGGAGTGATACTTCCGTCTTGACATCACACCCAATACTCTACGATTCTCAATATACCCAGTATTGGCGTACACAGAACCGGTTAAAGCCCTGGACGACCTCAACCAAAGTATATTGATTGTCGTAAGTATTAGCGGTGCAAGTCTCAGGTTAAGACCAAATACACCTACCCTGATGTCGGACTCCCATAGACACACAGTCATACTACCAATGGGATTCCGATGGGGTCTATCCAGAGCGAAGCTGTTTCCCGTACCATCGGTGAAACACAACCTCCTATTACACTTGCATGAGTATCCAATACCCAAATATATGAGAACTATGCTGTTGTGCCCTCACAACGCGCACAAGTGCAATACTAGTCTTTTACGTATTTATCGATGTCCAATCTCGATAATACTCTGACTAGGGATATTTAATGATTTATCCTACGTGGACTGATACTGTCTCATATCATTCTCCGTCCAGGAACAAATCATAGGGACCTCTCATCATTTATACATCTAAGGTGATCTAATCACAAATGATAAGAGAGCAATCTCCTTTGTCACATAGTTAATTTGTACAACAACACCATGATCTGTACAAATAGTGACGCTATGGGTCATAATTGTCCAACAATCTCCCACTTGGCCTATAGCCAGTCACTCGAGTGTCTTACACCCGAACTATGTACGGTTGGCTCAAACTGTTGAGAAAAGGTTTTCGTCAGCGGATTTACATGATTATCATCTGATGCGATTTATACGATCATCACATCGCCATGATGTATGATCCGAACGAATCAGATGAATATCGAAGTATATATATGGATCGTTGATGAGACCATTAATTCTTTAGCCTGTGCTGAGGCCTAGCTCAGCCGCTAACAGAATTATATCTAATCTAATTAGATTTATTATCGACCCAATGGCTTCTATTGCTGCCTCAGCTGCAACAATAATCCGTATTTGTTGTTTATATGGTAACAGTATCTTGCTTGGAAGATTTCCAGCTCACTGTTCCGGGATTCAAACTTTATAGTACCGTTTGCGACTTATAGTCGTCTTTATCGGTTTGGAAACTTGCTACAGCGATCCTAGTCACTTCAAGTTCTCCATCTCCACAGAATAAGACAGTATCCTTAGTTCTCTAAGATACTAATGGATGTTCTTAACTTCAATCCAGTGACTATCACTCGGATTGGTCTGATTGTGACTCCATATGCTCAAAGCGTATGAGACACCAGGTCACGTACATTTTAAATGTACAATTTCTCAGAGAGTGTTAACAACTTTAAATCTATCCCAATAGATCTTTATTCCTAGAATAAAGGTTGTTACTCCTAAGAATTCTACGGAGAATTATCTCGAAATCCAAGCTTTCGCCGATTGTTTTATGGGAATATCATTTCCAAGAAATGACATATATTATCATTATTTTATACAGGACATTCATTGTCAGTGCGCTCCCACTAACCTCCTTATATACACAAGAATTATTTTCGTTTTGAAATAAATCATAAACCATTATGATTACATCAAAACGTCAGCTCCAAGAACCTTATGCTTGCTTCAATCCAAACATGGATCGAACAACCCGCAAACTTAGTTTGCTGGTTTAGGTACGACAAAATCGTCAGGATGTTATAAACATCCTCCAAAAGGTTTCCGTTTAAGGAAAGCGATTTTGATCTTTAACTAACACATTTCATAAATGTACAATTTCAGCAAGCATTATCCAAATGGATTTACCGTGGCAACAGGTAAAAGGTTGAACCGTAATCAACACAATGTTGATAACGATACCTTTTCGCTAAAAGCCTAGCTTTGTACGTTGGTATGTTGCCATCCATGTATGTCTTCCTTGAAGACTTTTAAGTACCAATAGGCACAATGCCTTACGGTACATCAACTAGTGTCTAAACATAGTTGGTATACATGGAATCCACTTCGGACTCATGGCACTTTGCCATAAAAGGGAGTCGATACCTTGTATCACTTCCTCAAACGTAGTCGGTTGGTCTACCTCAACAAGATTGACATCTTTATGAGGTGAGATCAGAAACCCATACCCCAGGTTGTTTTCTGATTCTCTCCGATCTACGCGGTTCTTGTGTATTCGAAGATTAATGGTATAGTTTCATCCTTGATCTGTGTTCTATTAAGGACTTCGTGCCTTGAACAGTATTACTCCGACTTTCATCGAGTTATACCATCCTCCCACTTACCACTGCATATCGGTATTCCTCTTAGGAAAACTGCATGGTGAGCAACAATAACATTGTTCTCTCGTGAGATGTATAAGTACTATACTTATGGTATCCCTAGGATGACCTACAATTGGCACTTATCCTATTTGGGTTTTAGTTTGGTATTATCCAAACATATGCCTAGCATACCCAAATCATCAGGAATGAGAAACCCGGTTTCTTTCCCGTTCATATCTAATATGATATCTGTCAAACAGATTATTATGGAACCTTATTCAAAATAAGTTCTTGCACTGTTAATGCATATTCGTTGAAGGAAATGGTAGCTCATAGCGACTCATGATTGACCTTATCATGTCCAACAAAATTCGATTTCTCCGTACGGACACACAGTCAAACTGACATGTCTCGGGAGGAGTCCTCATTGAAAGAATATTATACTCTTTCACGTATGTTTGAAACTTACTGCTTAAGTATTTTCCATTACGGTCTTACCGCGACGGTTTAATACTTTAGAAGATCTGTTTTACTACTTTGTGTCGAAACTCTAAAAGTTATCGATTTGTGTTCTTCAAAAGAAACACATAACCATAACGTGATGCCACATCCATTAAGGTCACGAAATATTCATATTCACATCTAGCATTGCTAGATATGGGCCCACTTACTTCACTATGAATAGGGCTAACAGATCGGTGGCACTAGCACTTTTACCAAGTAAATAGTGTTTTAGGCACTTTGCCCAATAAACTAGATTCGTAGACTTTATTTGAATAGAATCAAATTAGTCCTAGTACCCACTCTTCGAAAGTGTGGATATACGAGTCTTGTTTGATTGTGTCCCAGACAACAATGCCACAATTAGTTTCTTAACTGATCAAATCAGTTTGAGCTATTTATTTGTCATGTTTTATATTTGAGATATTATTTATATTCAAAATATAAATTCTGTTACTCACATCTAATGTGTTTATCTTAATATCATTCTTTATATAATGAAACACTTTAGTGTTCTAGAATATAAAGGTCTATCCGCAACGGATTAAACACTGATATAAAGATAATGTTTCTAGTCAAACTAGTTACATTATAACAGTTCCTAATTTAAGTATATACCCAAAAGGTAGTTCCTAAACTTAGGATTCTACGGTCGAAACAGCGACTTTCGTCCCGTTTCCGATTCGCAGATTAATCTCAGCTTGAAGTCAGTATCCTGCTCACAGCAGATTCTGAACATCAATCCATAAATTTATGTACCATACTAAGTATTTTAAAATCCAATTTTAATACTAGTAATAGACATAATATTGACAAACATTCTTAAAGTCAGAGCCTTGCCCTTTCTTTAATTCCTTCGTGTCTGCCATATCCAAACGGCAGTCACTTTAGGATATGTCATTTATCTTCCCAGAAGATCATAATGATTTTGCCTTTGCCCTTTCAAATATTTCAGAAGCCTTTGGCCAAGCCTTGGGTTTCTAGAATATTGAAGTATGGTGCGCCTTGCGCCACTTACCTAATTGCAAAGTTTGACTTTATCTCCTCGAGAATAGTCTTTAACCCTCCAAGAGTTATTTATTGCAATTTTAATACTTCTTAAATCTAACATAGATTTATGACAAGTATATCGAATTAAGCACTTAAGTTATCATCACATAAATCTTCCAAAGATTATGCTCTACTATTTGCTTAATTCTTGGCTTAGGCATAATAGGTTATTTTATCAAATAAAGTAACTTATTATTTATTTCCAGGACCATCCTGAAATTATTCCCAATTAAAATATAGTCGTTTAAATACATTTTCACCTAGGATTATGTTTTAAACACTAATCTTTCATTCATCTTGATTCTAACAGTCCAACTATTTAATCAACGATTTGTGGTACTATGTATTATATTGATTATTATAGTCCAACTATACAATCAAATATAATTTAAATCAATTAACCTCAATTACATTATTACTATAATCCAATTATAAAATCAACTGTAAATTGAAATTAATTAATTCAAATATATTGATTACTATAATCCAATTATATAATCAACTATAATACAGTCCAACTGCTTATTAAAACAACAATTTAAATATTAGTCCAACTAACATTTAATTTATATGACGAATAATTTGAATGAGCGCGTATGGCAAGTAATTAAACGAATATTGCAAATTCAATTCTTGCCTCCCACTATTTTTCGGCGAGCCTCTAACCCTCTGTCGAGTACTCGGGAAACCGTGTTTCCTAGTGGGCTAGGATCCCGTTAAATAACACACAATCTTGACTTTGGCCAACAAATTGTATGATATTAACTAGGTAGATCTCAAAGATCAATTGGATCCAATCCAATTCCTAGATCCGTAGGCGGATATCCAAATCCTAAACATATATCTTATATATGCCAATACATCCAATGTATTACCTAACCTTTTTCCTCTGAATCAACTAAGCCTTGGCTTTGGCACAACAAACCTAGTGATCCCAGTCAAGCGCGACCCATTGACCATGGAAAGCTTCGTAATCAATGTCGATGGACAAGAAGTGGTCTTGACTTTGGCCAACAAACCACAACTTGGACAAGACACCAATATAGAACAAAACTCTCGTGATTCAAACACATCTTCGACGGACAAAGGGCTTGACTTTGGCCAACAACCCAATGCCAGTCTCGGATCTTGAGTAAGAATCACTCAATGGAAGGAAAAACGCATGATATTTGATGAGGGTTTTTCGCGTGCAAATTGGCTACCAATTTATTATCTTTGTTTAGGTCTCATCATCATACACCCTTAAACATGCATTCTAAACACATAATAAAGCGCATATGAAAATAAATAATAATGATATGCGGATGGATACTTAACACATTGATCCTAGATCAAATCTCTCCCTTTCTCTCTCAAACTAGCACTTGTATTACTTCTACCCGTTAACTACACTACTAAAGAAACCTCATTTACATTGAGGGGAATAGGTGAGAAGAGAATACAAAGAGAATAGAGGTGATAAGGCTGGACACGCAGGTCCAATTTAATAAATCGAATTTATTACAACAATTTCCAAAATTGCCCCCACCCGACTAATATCCATCCGATATACATTATTCATTCATCACAACCATGTATTCACACAAGCATGTTATCAATCAATCTAATCAAATTAATTAATCTGATAATTAGTGATCATCCAATGTTCAAACAACGATTTGATTTTGCGCGAGTCAAACTCGTTTTTGCGAATAAGTACTCAAAGTACGAATTCTCGAATTAAATTAAACTACAACATTAAATCCAATTTAATATGTATTTAATACTAATTCACTATTTTAATTCCAAATTAAATATTACACTTTATTAATAAACCTTTTACGACTTAAATTCCAAATTTAATCGTTACGGGTCTCAAAGCCCGATTAACGTCCAACGTCAATTTAATTCAAGTCCAATGGGCTTTCAATTAATTTCTTTAAGGCATGGGCTTCGGCAACCAAAGCCCAATCAAGGAGTAACCCCATAAGCCCAGAAATCAATTTCGGCCCATTAGGCCCAATTAAACTTTAAAGGTTCATTAAGTTGCATTTGGGCTTTATGGAAGCGGTTTTGGGCCCAATTGGATCCAATCCAATTTGCCTAAACCCAACTTTGTACAACAAAGCCCAATAAGCCCATTACAACTTTAAAAGCCCAAATCCAATTTTAAGGCCCAAATAATTAAATTACCAAATTCCAAATTTCCAATTTAATTACCAAAGTGTATTACATGATTAATTACCAAATCAATATTTCCAAAACATCATTTTGTCCAATTAATCATGCTTTTATCATCATCACATGTCCAACATACTTTGATGAAAAATCAAACCCATTCACCATGCCAATAAGTCTCGGCCAAGGGAGTCATTTCATGTCCAATTCGGTTCAATCCAATTAATCCACAATCGACATTAAATCAACATCCCGAATGATTTCCAACACATCCAATGTCAAAAATCAAAAAATCAAGACTAAATAGGGCATATACCATTCGGCCAAGGTAAGGTATTTGGGGTTTTTTGTTCAATTCAAAATTAAATCCAATTCAATCAAATTAACATCATCCAACATCATTACAACTCATCCAATGAATCAAATGAAAAAATCCAAGATTCCATATACCCTAATTTTCGGCCAAGTAGTATATTGGGGAAAAATTATTCAAAACCATTTTCTTGAATTGATCCAATCAATCTTCAATTCAACATGTATTAAGCATACTCAAACATCCAATTTATTCAAATCATGCTCAAATACAAAAACCCAATTTTAAGCCCTAAAATTTCATGCTTGAACCTAGGCTCTTGATGCCATTGTTGGTTTCTTTTTAGGTCCCAAGATCATAACAAGCATGAAAACATGTGTGAATACATCAAAGGAGATAGCGGAATACTCACATCGATCGGTTGAGACGATTTGATGAAGAACAAAATTGATTTTTCCTTCTTCAAAGTGGCGCAAACTGCAGCAGTCCACTGCTCACTGTTTTCAGTTTTGAGTCACCATTTTGAGCTTCGAATCTTCGTCGTTTGATTCCCGGCTCGTGGGTGGGTTTCCCTAACACCTTCGTATGCTTTTAGAGTGCTAGCACTTGGAGTATTTGCCAACAAAATCAAGCTTCTTCCTCCTCTTACTGCTCACGTTTTTGGCAGTAAAACAGCCCCTTGGGCGTGTTCCATAGAGAGAAAAGAGGAGGAGAGATAGAGGGAGAGAGAGAGAGAAGAGTTCTACAAGTGTAGAGATATATTTTTGCTTTTAACTTTTGGTAAAACCATTTCACTTTTACCCTAAACTTGGTAGGTTTGGTAAATGGTTTTTCCAAAAACAAAACAAGGTAGTTGGGTGGTAGGTACACCTACCACACATGGGCCCCACATATTTGAATTCAAAATTCAAATATCTCTACGAACATTTGCCGCGGCTCGGTTCCGTTTAATCCGATTAAACGAACTTCCGTCGTTAAATAATTAAATCTAATTTAATTAAATATCGATGCCTCGCAAATATATTACGAACGTCGTTTACGAATTAATTCTAAATTAATTCGTTCGTTCGCATTAAAGTCCGACTTTAATTTCGTAATGAAATCCAATTCATATTAATATATCCGATATATTAATTTTAGCCCATTCGAATAAATTAAATAGAAAAATCAAATTTAACTATTAAATTTATTTTACCGATTAATTCCAAATTAATCGCGTTCTCTCTCTTTAGACGATATTTTATCCCAGATAAAATATCTCCGTAATTAATCCCAGATTAATTTTCTCTCTCATCGAATTAATCCCAGATTAATTAAAGTGAGATTAATTAAAGTGCGAGTCATACATCATCGGTGAATCATTGGGAAGCGACCCATGAGATCCCCGGATATGTTGGCAGTAAATACGGTCGTCGGACTATCCGAACACGTAAGTACCAAGTACTACGTTTTACCGATTCACAAGACAAGGTTGGCTTCTAGCAAAGCACCATGCCTACCCAATTCTCCGGAAATATCCTTACAGGAATGAAGGATCTGTATCAGGCGTAGTATACATCGTATAGTGCATATCGATCTAGTATCGGATGGTCACGTGCTAGGCCTGGGGCTGGAGTTGTGTCTGCCCCGTACGAAGCACATGTCGGATGTCTGGTAACTAGTCTCTATAATCGGATATACATGACCTAGTCATAATATCCCGATGGCCGCGCAGCACTTAAGAGCACTAATACCGTATCCTACGTGACATCATCTCCACTATGACTGGAGTGATACTTCCGTCTTGACATCACACCCAATACTCTACGATTCTCAATATACCCAGTATTGGCGTACACAGAACCGGTTAAAGCCCTGGACGACCTCAACCAAAGTATATTGATTGTCGTAAGTATTAGCGGTGCAAGTCTCAGGTTAAGACCAAATACACCTACCCTGATGTCGGACTCCCATAGACACACAGTCATACTACCAATGGGATTCCGATGGGGTCTATCCAGAGCGAAGCTGTTTCCCGTACCATCGGTGAAACACAACCTCCTATTACACTTGCATGAGTATCCAATACCCAAATATATGAGAACTATGCGTTGTGCCCTCACAACGCGCACAAGTGCAATACTAGTCTTTTACGTATTTATCGATGTCTCTCGATAAAGGAACTGGCGACGCTATTAAGTCCTGGGCTCGCGGCCCGGTCGAGAGTACGGAGTAGCCACGGGGGACTACCATAGAATAAGGGAGTCGCCACCCGGTGTGAACCGGGAAATGAGAATTTAAGCCGCACTCACCCCTCGCAAGGGAAGACCTCAAACCGTTGGGTTCGGAATGTCCCTTACTTATGTCACTTGTAATGAAGGATTTATGTAATAATTTAATCAAGTTTAATAACATTATTCCAAGAGTATCATGCTTCTAAATTCACTGCATACATCAAAAGTTCATCACATAATGCACATCACATGGCAATCTCATGAACATTTCTCAATCATATGATAGGGAAAACTAAGAACAACCTAATCATGCTTGAGTACTATCTCATGAAATATTGACCAAATAACATGCAAATAAGCCTAATCATGCTCGAATATCATCCAAGAACACATCGAATGGGTGAATGCAGGAATACAAGTAATATGATTGGCTACATAATGCAAGGGAGATCACCCAAAAGGCAGTTGTGCATGAAATATGATGAGACAGACTTAGTTCAGGTGTGTGCGTTCGTGTAGCGTTCGTAAACGCGTTCGAACGGTAAACAGAAGGTTCGCGTTCGTGTAGCGTTTGTTAACGCATTCGAACGGATCCAGACCTGATGAAACAAAATGCATGCGCGTTCGAGTAGCGTTTGTAAAACGCGTTCGAACGGGAAACAGAAGGTTCGCGTTCGTATAGCGTTCGAAAACGCGTTCGAACGGGAACAGACCTGATGCACAAAATATGACGCAATACATACATAAAAAAAACAAATAGCGAAATACGAAGTGCGGCGAAACATCGTGGCGAAGGATTTTAACCTCTCCAATTAGATGACCTTTCATCGCACTTACTAAGCCCATGAGCTTATCTCAATGCATATAAAAATAAAGGCAATAACCTTAGACTTCATGTACCCAATTGAACACATCTTACATTCAACCGAATATACGTTAATCGGCGTGGCAAAGCATCATGGTAAAGGATTTTAACCTCTTCAATTAGAGGACCTTTCATCGCACTAACTAAGCCCATGCGCTCGATCACATCATGCATACAAGAATAAAGACAATCATATCAAACTTAGTATGTCCGATTGAACATATCTTGCATTCAACCGAACACACATCAACCGGCGTGGCAAAGCATCGTGGTAAAGGGCTTTAACCCCTCCCCATAGGGGATCTTTCATTGCACTTACTAAGCCCATGCGCTCGATTGAATCATGCATACAAAGAATTAAGAATAATAATATCAAACTTAGTATGCCCGATTGAATGTATCTTGCATTCAACCGAACACACATCAACTGGTGCGGCAAGCATCGTGGTAAAGGGTTTTAACTCCTCCAAATAGGGGACCTTTAATCTGACTTACTAAGCCCATGCGCTCGATTGTATCATACATACAAAAGTAACATGCAGAATTCAAATAACGAAAATAAATAAATCCAAGCAACATAAAACAAAAGAATGTGCCATTTACTCAAGTGGTACGTGGAGTTGTATCCCGAGTACAGATCATACTACCGTCCATTCGGAATCGGCTATGAAATTTATGTCCGGGTTTCCATCATATATACCACAAGAGGCGGCACATTTTCCATTTCATTCAAGCCACAACATGCATCCACAAACGACTCTCATGCGAATAGAATTCAATAAACAATAAAAAGACGAATATAAACTAATGAGAAAAGTGCCCTCAGGTCTAACCTTTTAAATCACCTCTCGGATGTACTGTACACGATCGTCGGAAGGGTGGATGCTCCGCAACTCTTCTGGTTCACTGGTTCACTGCTCTCGTTCGTTATCTTACTATTTTGAGTCGTCGTTCTCCGTCTTTTGCTGCTGCTTTTGACTCCGATTCGCTGCCATTTTGCTACTGTCCTGCAGCTGTATTTTAGTTACTGTTCTTGGGATGTTTTGGCTACTGTTTTTGGTGTGATTTTCGGTGGTGTTATGGTGTGGTTCGGGGGCTGTTTTGATGAGGTAAAGGGGCTGTTCGGGATGTGTTTTGGTCAAGGCAATGAGGGTTCTTTGGTTTGTGATCTTCGGTTATTGAGAGTGAGGGAGAGTTGTGTCAATAAGCTTGGGTGTTTCTTGTGTGTGTTGTGATTTTCGTGTGAGTTGTGTGTATGTGCTAGCCTCTCATGTCTTGGTTAGGGGTTGTTTATATAGAGAAAGGCTAGGGCTTCACCTTGTCTCACAAGGAAGGGATTTGATTTTGTGTTGAGCAAGGAAAGTCAAAGATTGAGGGGGGACAAATCTTGGCTAGATTAGGAATACAAAATATTTAATTTGTTATGATTGATTTTAATTAGGCATGACATCTTTTTAACTTAGTATGTGATTTGTTTGGTTAGGAAGGAATCTTGTGTAATTGGTGGGTGAATATCTTAATTAAGGAATTAAAATATTTGATTGATTTTAATGTTTATTTTAATTTGGTATGTGATTTTTTAGATTTGTTTTGATTTCACCATGTGTTAAATATGTGTTTTAAGTGGGCTTGGGCGTGTGGGCCAAGGCTTGGGCGAATTGGGCTTGATGAGAGGCTAGCAGCAAAACCAGAATTATCGACACCGTTCGAACGCTTCCTCGAACGCGGCACGAACGCCCGTAATCTGTTTGGAGTTCGAACGTATACACGAACGCAGCACGAACGAAAACAGTGAACCTTGTTTATTTCTGAATTCCCCCTTCCGATGTCCGTTTTCCGTGACCTCCGTGACTTAAAAGGTAATGTCTCCAAATGAGACTCATCATAGGGACTTATATGCAAAAATGCAGTGCCTACAGTCGCCCCCACATTGATGAGACTTGTGTAATGTGTAACAGTGACAATCCTATCAAAGTTATGCAATGCATTTTTACTTACCTGGCTCGCCAGCTACCACTTGACTTACCATGTGTTGAGTTGAGTTGATTTGGTGGTGAGGTGCTGCGACCCCTGGTTCATTCCGAACCGTGCCCCATTTTTAGAGTGCCATTTTCGGCATCTTTTCTGTGTGTGCTCCATTTTGGAGCGCCATTTCCGGCATTTGCTGCGTGTGTTCCATTTTGGAACGCCGTTTTCGGCCTTTGTTGTGAGTGCTCCATTTTGGAGTGCCATTTTCGGCGTCTGTTGTGGGTGCTCCATTTTGGAGTGCCATTTTCGGTGTCTGCTATGTGTGCTCCATTTTGGGGCGCCATTTTCGGCATCTGTTGTGAGTACTCCATTTTGGAGTGCCATTTTCGGCGTCTGCTATATGTGCTCCATTTTGGGGCGCCATTTTCAGCATCTGTTGTGGTAGCGGTCCATTTTTTAACCGTGCTGTGCGAGAATGTGGCTTATTTTTGAACCGTTATTTGATGAAATGGTCTTTGCCGCTACAAACCTGCGAACATAAAACAAACATTGCATGTAGGTGATATGTATGCATGTATGCATGTATATGTATCATATTCCAATGGGTTAGGCCTTCCTTGGTCCATTTCCGAACCGTGCTCTATTTTCAGAGTGCCATTTTCAGCGAGATGAGATGATAGTCCATTCCGAACCGTGCTCCATTTTCGGAGTGCCCTTTTCAGCGAGATGTGATAATGGTCCATTTATGAACCGTTGCTGATGAGAGATGATCCATTTCCAAACCACTACTGATATGAGAGTGGTTCATTTCCGAACCGTTGCTGATAAGAGAGTGGTCCATTTCCGAACCATTATTGATATGAAAGTGGTCAATTTCCAAATCGTTACTGATAATGATGTGGGCCTCGCCCCCCGGAGTACTATACCCGGCAAAACTAATACTGAACCAATGTGGGCCTCACCCCCATAATGCCATACCCGGCAGAACTGATACTGATTCCGATGTGGGCCTCGGTCTTGGGACTCATCCCCAAAACTGAAACTGATGTGGGCCTCAGCCCCTAAACTGATGCTGATGATGTGGGCCTCGCCCCCAAACTGATGCTGATGATGTGGGCCTCGCCCCCCAAGCTGATACTGATTCATTTCTGAAACTAACTGTACTGTTGTTGCTTCCGAAGATTCCCCGTGTTCTAAACATCACTAAATTTCATAGTACCAGGGTTGAATACTTTTCTCAAATATACTCATGTTGCAGGTTGGAGGGAGAGACTCAGGCATGTAAATGAAATGAACGCCTTTATTATCATTTAAGAAATGGTTCGAACAGGTAGACCAAGTCAATGTCTATATTAAAAATGCAGGATCAAATAAACTAGGAGGAACAATTTCATCATTCGCAGCATTGCCTTCTTTCTTGACCTACGGTTCTTCACTATCATCCCCTATCTCCATGTAAGAAGCTTGGTGGTTAAGGGTTTGGAGGAAAAAATTTTCGAGCAATCCGGAGTTGATCATGTAGGTGGGTGGTGGAACGGAGTGGTAATTTGGTATGGGGTTCCAATATGTGTTGGGTTGTTCTTTCTCTGGGTCGGGTATTTTGTGAGCATCGATGAGGTTTTGGATTCCATGCCTAAGGCGGGTGCAGTTTTCAATTTCGTGGCCTCTCCTCTGATGGAAGTGACAATACAAGCTTAGGTCAAGGTTGGGTGGCATAGGATCTGGAAGTGGTTTAGGCTCTAAGGGTTTTAGGAGTCCTTATCCCTTCAACTTCTCAAGCACCTTAGATAACGGCTTCCCCAGGTTAGAGAAATGTCGGTTCTTGATGGCAGAAACCTCGGCAGTAGAGGGTTTAGTCTCAGAATGCCCCCCAAAAGTTCTTCTATTCTGGCCATAAAACTTTCTGTTTTCAGCCTCTTCTTCCTCAACATCCATGACAGTCTCTCTCAACTGTCAGAAATCAGTAATCATGGAGGTCATCCTCCTCAGCTTACCATAAATAGAGGGCTTTGTGCCCTTGATAATTATCTTAATTTGGTCTTTCTCTGAAGGCCGAGTCTGCATTTTCAGAAGCTGGCTTCTCCAGCGATCCACATACTCTTTGAAACTTTCCTCTCACTTCTGTTTAGTGTTCTCCAAATCACGGAGTGACAAGTCAATCTCTAAGTCTGTAACATACTGCTTCAGAAAAGCATCAGCTAGTTCCCTCCAATCTCCCTTAACCTTCTTCTCAAGGCTATGATACCAAACCACAGGTGCCCCCTCGAGTGACATCCCAAACATCTTTTGGACTTGGCGCTTTGATAGGCCCACTGAACTCATGACTGAGACATATTGCTGCAGATGGACTCTCGGGTCTCCATTCCCATTAAACTTGGCCATGTCGGGCATTTTAAACTGAGCTGGCAGCTGTTCTCCGAAGGTCATTGCCTCATAATCTAACAACTCTTCATGTTTACCCCTCATTTTGCGGGTAACTGTTTCAACTTGATCCCGAAGCCTCTGAAATTCTGCCTGAGACCCAATCACTCTGCCTGTTGCAAACTCTGCCATGTCATCATCAAAATTGGGGATATCATCCCCCAACCCGCTCGGAGGCTCCTCACGCCTCATATTCTCATAATTTCCCCCAGCACGGGGCACAACCATATTTGTCATGGCAGTAGTCAAGGCTTGCAACTGTTCAGTGACCTTGGCGAGACCGTTTTCCAACTTATCCATACGGGATACCTCAATATCTGATTCACTCATGTCTGTTCCCAGTATTTTGGTGAGTCTTCCCTTTTCCCTAACCCAACGGGAATCTATGATGGCTTTCAGAACACAAGGGTTAACATGATGTATGTATGCATGGGGTGCATGAGATGCATGTAACATATATAACATACTAAATCGATTAAAATTTTCAAACAAATCGGCCCATTATCATTTTAGAAGCCTTTGGGCTAAATGTCATATGAATGAACTCGTCCCAGTTTAAATGGCCCAACGAGTTCACATCTCATGGCAAGGAGCCCAACTAAATCCAAATGGTAATGTTCCGAACACAAACACAAAATGGTCCATCAACATTTAGAAGCCTTTGGCCCAATCGTCATAAGGTACGTTCTTGTCCCAGTTTAAATGGCCCAACAAGCCCATATCTCATGACAAATAGTCCAAATGGATCCAAACAGCGATGTTCCCAAACACAAGCATAAAAGAAAGATAATGCAAACATAAAACAATAATTTCTACAGAATGGCCCATCAACATTTCAGAAGCCTTGGGCCCAATGGTCATAAGGTACGAACTCGCCCCAGTTTAAATGGCCCAGCAAGTCCGCATTTCTGACAATGGTCCAACTGCGTCCAAATGAGGATGGTCCACAAGCACATACTCAAGGAAATAATTGTTACTTTAACCATACAATCCCGGTCTATGGGTGGGTTCACAAGAGTGTAGACAAAGGCTCTCATCGGCGAAGGATGGCCCACAACTAGGTCTCCCCAATCAAGGGTTCGAGCAACCAAGTGAGCGCACCCTTTTTTATACACTAAGGTACGTGCCAATGAGCTATGGTGTGTGACGGACTGTCAAATGGATTTCCCGTTGTAGATTCCCCAGAGGGAAGGTGGAGCGAGGCTCCTTAAATACCCAAGCCTCTTAGGCTCTTATCGCTTGGTGTCAGGAATAAACAACGAGTCCTCCAAATTAGTCCATCACAATAGGCTACGAGTAGATGGCTATCTAGGTGCCTTCACAGCTTTTCCTTCTAGAAAGGTAGTGAGTGAAGGAAGACACCAAACCATTACCTAGCCTCAAAATGCCTTTGATTAAACCCCCACTTTATCCACTATAGACACGGTCAATTAAAACATAAATCCAAACATCACAAGATAAAATTTAGGGGCCGATTCTCTATCCCCAATGGAGTTGCCAGACTGTGGGACACAGGAACTGGGTGACGCATGCTGTCCCAGGCTCGCGGCCTGGTCGGGAGTACGGAGTAGCCACGAGGGACTAAACCGGAGAATAATGGAGTCGCCACCCGGTGTGAACCGGGAAAAATGAGATTTAAGGCCGCACTCACCCCTCGCAAGGGAAGACCTCAAACTGTTGGGTTCAGAATGGTCCCTTACTTATGTCACTTGTAATGAAAGGATTTATGTAATAATTTAATCAAGTTTAAGTAACACTTATTTCCAAGAGTATCATGCTTCTAAATTCACATGCATATATCAACAAGTTCATCACAACATGCAACATCACATGGCAATCTCATGAACATTTCTCAATCATATGATAGGGAAAACTAAGAACAACCTAATCATGCTTGAGTACTATCTCATGAACATATTGACTAAATAACATGCTAATAACCTAATCATGCTCGAATATCATCCCAAGAACACATCGAATGGGTGAATGCAGGAATACAAGTAATATGATTGGCTACATAATGCAAGGGAGATCACCCAAAAGGCAGTTGTGCATGAAATATGATGAGACAGACTTAGTTCAGTGTGTGCGCGTTCGTGTGGCGTTCGTAAACGCGTTCGAACGGTAAACAGAAGGTTTGCATTCGTGTAGCGTTTGATAACGCGTTCGAACGGATCCAGACCTGATGAAACAAAATGCATGCGCGTTCGAGTAGCGTTTGTAAAACGCGTTCGAACGGGAAACATAAGGTTCACGTTCGTATAGCGTTCGAAAACGCGTTCGAACGGGAACAGACCTGATGCACAAAATGTGACGCAATACATACATAAAAAAAGCAAATAGCGAAATACGAAGCGCGGCGAAACATCGTGGCGAAGGATTTTAACCTCTCCAATTAGAGGACCTTTCATCGCACTTACTAAGCCCATGCGCTTATCTCAATGCATATAAAAAATAAAGGCAATAACCTTAGACTTCATGTACCCGATTGAACACATCTTACATTCAACCGAATATACGTTAATCGGTGCGTCAAAGCATCATGGTAAAGGATTTTAACCTCTTCAATTAGAGGACCTTTCATCGCACTTACTAAGCTCATGCGCTCGATCACATCATGCATACAAGAATAAAGACAATCATATCAAACTTAGTATGTCCGATTGAATATATCTTGCATTCAACCGAACACACATCAACCGGCGCGGCAAAGCATCGTGGTAAAAGGCTTTAACCCCTCCCCATAGGGGATCTTTCATTGCACTTACTAAGCCCATGCGCTCGATTGAATCATGCATACAAAGAATTAAGAATAATAATATCAAACTTAGTATGCCCGATTGAATGTATCTTGTATTCAACCGAACACACATCAACCGGCGCGGCAAAACATCGTGGTAAAGGGTTTTAACTCCTCCAAATATAGGACCTTTAATCCGACTTACTAAGCCCATGCGCTCGATTGTATCATACATACAAAAGTAACATGCAGAATTCAAATAACGAAAATAAATAAATCCAAGCAACATAAAACAAAAGAATATGCCATTTACTCAAGTGGTACGTGGAGTTGTATCCCGAGTACAGATCATACTACCGTCCTTTCGGAATCGGCTATGAAATTTATGTCCGGGTTTCCATTCTATATACCACAAGAGGCGGCACATTTTCCATTTCATTCAAGCCACAACATGCATCCATAAACGACTCTCATGCGAATAGAATTCAATAAACAATCAAAAGACGAATATAAACTAATGAGAAAAGTGCCCTCAGGTCTAACCTTTTAAATCACCTCTCGGATGTACGGTACACGATCATCGGAAGGGTGGATGCTCCGCAACTCTTCCGGTTCACTGGTTCACTGCTCTCGTTCGTTATCTTACTGTTTTGAGTCATCGTTCTCTGTCTTTTGCTGCTGCTTTTGACTCCGATTCGCTGTCGTTTTGCTACTGTCCTGCTGCTGTATTTTAGTTACTGTTCTTGGGATGTGTTGGCTACTGTTTTGGGTGTGATTTTCGGTGGTGTTATGGTGTGGTTCGGGGGCTGTTTTGATGAGGTAAAGGGGCTGTTCGGGATGTGTTTTGGTCAAGGCAATGAGGGTTCTTTGGTTTGTGATCTTCGGTTATTGAGAGTGAGGGAGAGTTGTGTCAATAAACTTGGGTGTTTCTTGTGTGTGTTGTGATTTTCGTGTGAGTTGTGTGTATGTGCTAGCCTCTCATGTCTTGGTTAGGGGTTGTTTATATAGAGAAAGGCTAGGGCTTCACCTTGTCTCACAAGGAATGGATTTGATTTTGTGTTGAGCAAGGAAAGTCAAAGATTGAGGGGGGACAAATCTTGGCTAGATTAGGAATACAAAATATTTAATTTGTTATGATTGATTTTAATTAGGCATGACATCTTTTTAACTTAGTATGTGATTTGTTTGGTTAGGAATGAATCTTGTGTAATTGGTGGGTGAATATCTTAATTAAGGAATTAAAATATTTGATTGATTTTAATGTTTATTTTAATTTGGTATGTGATTTTTAGATTTGTTTTGATTTCACCATGTGTTAAATATGTGTTTTAAGTGGGCTTGGGCGTGTGGGCCAAGGCTTGGGCGAATTGGGCTTGATGAGAGGCTAGCAGCAAAACCAGAATTATCGACATCGTTCGAACGCTTCCTCGAACGCGGCACAAACGCCCGCAATCTGTTTGGAGTTTGAACGTATACACGAACGCAGCACGAACGAAAACAATGAACCTTGTTTATTTCTGAATTCCCCCTTCCGATGTCCATTTTTCGTGACCTCCGTGACTTAAAACGTAGTGTCTCCAAATGAGACTCATAATAGGGACTTATATGCAAAAATGCAGTGCCTACAATGTCCAATCTCGATAATACTCTGACTATGGATATTTAATGATTTATCCTACGTGGACTGATACTGTCTCATATCATTCTCCGTCCAGGAACAAATCATAGGGACCTCTCATCATTTATACATCTAATGTGATCTAATCACAAATGATAAGAGAGCAATCTCTTTTGTCACATAGTTAATTTGTACAACAACACCATGATCTGTACAAATAGTGACGCTATGGGTCATAATTGTCCAACAGGACCTCGTATGCCCGATTGAACGTATTTCACATTCAATCAAGTATACTTCATCCGGCGCGGTAAAACATCATGGTAAAGGTAGCCTTTAGGCATTTCCCTCGAATGGAGGACCTTTAATCCAACGTGATTAGCCTATGCGCACTAGATTAACAATGCATAAATAAATAAAGCAATACGTAGAAAATAAATAGCGCAACAATAAACACAAACAACGAATGAACATAAAATTAAATAACAAAATGAAACACGCGCTTGAAAGTTTCTCAAGCGGTACGTGGAGTTGTATCCCAAGTACAGACCGCACTACCGTCCATTCGGATTCAGCTACGGAATTTACGTCTGGGTTTCCATCCAATATACCGCAAGAGATGGCACGCAATCATTAACTCAACATAAATGAAACTATACATAAAACATAACGATGCATGCAAGTGATCGACAAGGAATAATTGAAAAGATAAATAGTAAAAGGGGGCCCTCAGGTCTTACCTTTTAAGTTGCTCATCGGAAGTGCGTTACGTCATCGTCGGAAAGGTTAATGCTCCGTAACTTTTCTGGTTTTCTGAATCGGGTTCGCTGCAATTTTGCTCACTATTTTCTGTCTTCCGTCACTGTTTTGGACTGTTTTTACTGCTATTTTCTCTGTTGTTTTTGCTGCTGTTTGGTGGTTATTTTTGGGACTGTTTTGGGTGTTTTAGGGGGTGCTGTTTGAGTGATTTTTGGACTGGTTTTGGGACTGTTTTTGGGGTTTTGTTTAGTCGGATGAAGTTGGATTTTTGGGTAATGAGAAGGACTGATTTGTTTGTTCTTATTCGGTCGGTGGCTGGATGTGGTGTTTGGTTAGTGTGTGGCTTGTTCAGTTTGGGGAAGGGCTGTGTTGTTTACGTGCGTCTGGTGGCATGGGTGGTGAGTGGCTTTAGGGTTTTGTGTGATTCACAAGTGAATTGGTTTGTGAGGCAGCTTGTGTTTTGCCGTTAGTGGACGTGTGTTTGTGTATTGAATGAGTGTCAGTCAGTTAATTTGAGTGGGTTGTTTTGTGGTGAATGGACGTGTGTGTGTGTGCGTTTTGTTCATGAGTGTCGTGTCAAAAAAAATGATGTGTGTGTTTACGTAAAGCCAAGTGCGTGGCTGTTGAGGCAATGGACGTGTCGAGTGAAGTGAGAGTAGAGGGAAGAGCTTTGGCGTTGTTGAAGGGTCGGTGCAGGTTATTTGTTTTTGTCTTGTCGGCAGGCTGGTGAGGGAGAAGAGGACATGTGGTGATAATGGTGGCTGGTTTGTCTATGGTCTTTTGGTTTTGTTTGATGAATATGGGAGATGATGGACGAGGGCCGAGAGATGAGAGAGTGGCAATTGTTTTATTTCATGAGAGATGGCGTATTAAGGTTTAGTTGTTTTGGTTCCAGCGAGAGAGGCGAGAGAGTGGCAATTGTTTTATTTCATGAGAGAGTGTGTATTAGGGTTTGATTTTTTTGTTTTTGGTTGCCGTGAGGGAGAGCCAATGGGAGATGACCTAGGGTTTGGAAAATGTCATCTTTTATAATGGTGCATGCTAGGGTTTCCTTGTGTGTGCATGGCTTGAAAAGGGAACAGATCAAGCAAATATGGGGTGTATTTAATTAATTTATTTAAGGAAAGAATATTGTGTATTTTTGGTGGGGGAATATCTTTATTTTGGATGGTGATTAATTTAGATTTTGGCATGTGTTAAATGTGTTTTGAATATTTTGGATTGGATTTAGTGGGCCTTGGGCGTGTGGCTTGGACTTTGTGGGCTTGGGCGTGTGGCCCTTTGTGGGTTGCATGGGTTTTGGATGGGTGTTTATAGGCATGTGGGCTTTCATGGGTTGCGGGGGTTTTAGGCCGAGGCTAATATTTAAAACAGAGATCAATTGAGTGAATCTGAGGCTAAACAATTGAATTAAATTTGATGATGTATTAAAATTTTCTGAATTTTCCCTTCCGACGTCCGTTTCCTGCGAATTCCATAACTTATCGGGTAATGCCTCCATATGAGGCTCATCATTTTTGCTTCATGCAAAAATGCAGTGCCTACAGTAGGATACATATGCCATGTACATAGGATTGACGGATTCTATCTTGATACGCATTGGATATCATGAGCATCAGTCCACACCCAACGAACACGCGGAGGTCTAATCTAAATAGATCGGTGACGTGACTGCCATCAAAGTGTGGAGGATAACTCATATATCCACTGTGGTTTCTTAAATCGAAGGACCACTATGATTGCTCAACTCGAGAAAATTCCTATTGACGTAGGTGTACCATCTATTAGGAAATCTTCAGTGAGTCGTTCAGTGTTTATCAAATAAACACTTACACGTCTATACGGGTCTCCCGAGACTCATGGTTCTTTGGGATAAACCATCAGACCAAGTCACGATATAAGACATGTACTGGTCTCAGCGGATTTTGCTAACCAACCTGTGTTAGTAAATATTGACCAGGAACTTTATTTAAGGATATACAACTTATAGTGACGTTTCCCAATGTCAATTCCAAACTACGTTATAATTACGCATTACATTGTAAATCCTAGGGTCTTTGTCTAATATACACGTATCACTAAATCATATTTAGTTTCAATCTAATCATAATTAGATA
Source organism: Zanthoxylum bungeanum (assembly GCA_019454045.1). Lineage (NCBI taxonomy): Eukaryota > Viridiplantae > Streptophyta > Magnoliopsida > Sapindales > Rutaceae > Zanthoxylum > Zanthoxylum bungeanum. The sequence goes on from SKCR01052807.1 coordinate 37,164, forward strand.
TCCAATCGTAATTAGATCGAATATGTATATAAAAGACAAGAGGTGCTACCATTAAATAAGTAATATTATGGAAAAAAGAATTGTTCGTATTCATGAATCGGACATAAATACAATCCGGATTGGCACTTCGAGCACCAACCCTAACAATTTTTCCCATTTGCTCTAATGTTAATCCACGGTATCATATACACATCTCAATGTGTATCACATACTCATGGCCCTCAAGAGCTCTCCTAACACTCAAGAGGTAGGCAACAACAAGTAAGCTCGCTTTAACACATATTGAATTTGTCCAACATACCCAATCGTTTCCCTCAGCCAGCATCATTCATATATTGTATAACCTAAGTTATACATCAATATGACTCAGATACGACATCAATATTATGCTACAACTAATAACTTGTCTATGTATTTAGAAATCAAATCCAAATATCATGAGACAACTGCAAGCACAACATTAATATCAAAACTTCTAATCTATAAGGTCATTATGCAACTTCACAAGTCAATACTTCATAAGTTACAACTAATTCTACTGATTCAGTAGAATTAACGGTGACATTCTCACTGTATCGTTTCTGACTTTATATGACGTAGATTGTCCAACGTCATAATTAGATTCAAAACTAATTTGATCATAATGGTTGCATATTGTATTCTCCATGAATAAGAAACTTGTTCTTAATATCTCAAAGATAACAAAGAACATGTTTCAAGACACATCCTATGGTCTACAGCGTATCAAAATAACTCGTAACAATTACAATTAAATTGATATCTTTAATCGTATATTATATAGTATTCATTATGCCATCATCATATAATGCATAAGATTGATTAGATATTCTAATCAATTTCTCTTTCGACTAAGGAATCATCATTTACGAAAGATAAATACTATATACAAGAGACACACTAACTGTTAAACAGTTATACTAACTGTCACACAGATAGTCTTGTTGTGTCCTTTATTAGATCATATCTAATGCACGACTAGTGGGAGTATCTCACAAGTCTCTTGTTTTATATCATATATAAAACTTTATATCGAATATAACAAAGATTACTCTCACTGCTTTCACGGAGAAAAAAAAGACTTAGGTAAACCTTTTACCTTAAAGCCTTCTTATTATTACATTAATAATGATAATGTCGTTAGGATATATAACACTAGAAAGAAATTTGTACGCTCCCACTGACCCTACTATCATATGTGTATTCTTTATGCTTTGATATAATCAGACAATCTGACTGTTATCAAAATTAGAAAACACAGATTTCTGAAAAGCTTATCTGAGTCTACAATAGGCTCTATAAGCTAGTATATCAAACTGTGATCTTAGCAGAATACAAACTCTAGGGCCATTCTAGAATGAACTCTTCAAACAAAGAAACCACAACGGATCTCTCATTCGAAGAAACCATTCAGGAACCCCCACTTTGCATTCTTTAGTCAAAATACATAGTTTAATATCAACATTAACCGACAGATCTTTAATTATTCAATTAGTGAGACTAGAGACAAGTTTTCTCAAAATCTACAATAGATTACTGAGTATAACTTTTCTCACTGTCATACTATAAATGTCAAACCTTTAACAAGCTCACTTTGCTTTTGCTGCGCAAATAATTTGCATATTTTATGAACGATTCATAACGAAAGCTTAATCAAGTTCAAAACTTGATTGTAGTAAGCTACGAACAATCTTAGATCTATCATTTAATGCTAACTTCCGAAATCGATATCAAATATCGCTCCCACTATAAGTTATAGTATAATTTTCTTAGATAAGAAAACAGCAGAGCCATTAAGTATCAAGTCATACGCTAATGATTCTGATATCCTATTGGACTTATATGGAAGTTGTCAAAGGGTCATTTCATCTTATTAATTATGTAGTTCCATTTATAGTTTATCACTCTCACATTTGACTTCAATAAGCCAAGTCTTTTCTACAATTGTCAACATCCGATGTTACACACCACGAAATAAAACAATTTTATTACTCGGGATCGTAGAAAAGATATTCTACCAAATAGAATATAATATTCTATTAAATAGAATAAATGATAAATTTTTACTTGTACCTCCAAGGCGCAAGTACTTTCAATTATATAACCATTATACAAAAGAAAGATTCAAATCTCAAACCTTTTAAGATTCGAATTTTCTACTTGTACATATCATATACATATTTGTAGAAACTAATGGAACCTTAATTAAAAAAATAAATAAGTGTTACTAGAGCATATCCCCAAGAGTATTGAAAACTAATTCGGTAACACTCAATATCAAATGAATTAGATCATATAAGATTCGATTTCTCCCACTAATCAATTCCATCACGATGGAATCGTAGAAGAATAATATTGAGTAAGAATCACATTCATTAAATAACTTTAGAATTAATTACCATAAATTCATATGTTAGATCATATCAAACATCCTTGAACAATTCAAAGACTCACAATGAATTTTAAAATATATAGTTTTCAACACTTCAAATAGAATATCTTTGAACTATTCAAAATATTCTATCCGCGTTTCACCAGAAACATATTGAAAGTTCTCAAACTATTCAAGATGATCAATGTATATTCTTTTAGAAATACTTAACTAAGTCATGACAATTCATTAACTAAGTTACGAAGTAAAGAAAACTATCCAAGGTAATTTCTAATTCATTAAACTACATACATCAAATGCATTAGTTTAATAAATTCGTGGTCCAATGACAATCATTGGTTAAATGGGATTTAATCACATTCCCGAATACAATATTCATTAAATGGATAAGGATATATGGTGTGATCTTGTATCAGACCATCCTTTACCACACGGAATAAGCATCTAATGGTTATTTGATAAAATCTCAGAAAGCACTGTTCCAAGTTATTAAGTTAATCGAATATTTTTCTTAATGTTTATCTCTTCATCAATGACACTACTAGTCATATTCAAATATGTAACAATTATTTATAAAGAACAAGTAACTATCAAATAGTCACAAGTTTTGATATCAAATATCGAAACAATCATTAAACAATATTTTAAATAACTAGATGGGAGATCTGGTATCCAATACCTATAGTTGTCGTATTGTGAGAATCGATATTCTGTACATAGAATTATACAAATCTCTTTTCTTTAGCTTTATAATTTGCCTTCAATTATTCACAACAATTGTAAATAATTGATTAGCAAACTGCGTCAAACACGTGAATTCTAAAAGTCACTAAAGCCAATAAACATCATTATAAGATAAACAAATGCCTAATAGAGTTTTCTTAATGCCAGTCAAGAATCTCGAGACATGAACTAATTCAGGTCAATTCTTACCGCACTAGAAACTATTCTCTCTAGACAATTATATCCTAAAACAGATATCTATTTAGATTACTTATCGTGACTTAGTAATTAAGTCACTAACCATCTTGATTTTCAAGAAAATCGGAACAACAGTTCCCGATATTTTTGACTAATCTAACAATATCCAAGTCTACTTACATTCTAGAAATTATTCTAGAAATACGCAACCATAAGTGAAGTCAGAAAACATAGTCAAATAATATGCATGCAGTGGATTAGAAGTTTAATTCCATTAATAATGTAGAATAAGGAAAACACACAAGCAGAAATTTCTAAAATATTACACACTGCTTTAGTTTTGGATTTTTAACCGAGTAGTGTCTACCACTACTTTACGTAATACAGTAATCCCCAACGGAAAACGGGAATTCAATAATTAAATCGAATTCCATAGTGAGAAAAGGACCCCATGAATATATTTCGATTCACAGCTTTGGCACGATCTCGCCTACGTATATTCATTAGGTAAACAACTCATTGTCAATCACACTCACTGTGACTCATGATTTTGGTCCTGACCGTTTCTCGTTATGACAGCTTTGGCATATTCACAAGGAGGTGTATCAAGGCTTCACTTGCCAATGACAAACTCAAGCTACTTATGTAGTCCTGAAAGCTTTGGCACGTTCGGGATTTCCATTTTCACATAAATTGGTCTAGTATCAAATATACATCCGGCATGGATAAAATTCTATCAACTACACCCTCACTGCTTTGGCACTTTCTCGGATGCAGCCATAGAAAGATACCCATAAACCGTATTGACAAGACGGACCAAGAAACATGCATCCAATACATGTCACTTTACTGCCTTATTTAAGCGGGTATATTCCTCATGAAAGTATTGTCCTACATCAAATGCAGAATATAATCTAGATTAATTTCTAAACAATTCAATTCTACCTTAGAAAACATAACTCAACTTAACCATTAAATTTCTGTTACGTTTCCCCTTAGCGTAGAACTAAAAGTCAAGAAACATCTAAATTACATGCATGTGAAAACATCAAAATTGGATTATATATCATATATCAAGCATGACTAATGTAATATATGAAGGATCAGACCTGCTCTAATACCATTTTTGTTGGGGTTTTGGCGCGGGCGCAGCGGAAGCTCGCAGTTCGGGTGAAATCGTAATTTTTAAACTTTTTAAATTACCAAATAAATTATTCAATATCCAATATGAATAATTCATTCATATTTCACCTAAACATATTTATTCGATATCAAATAAAGACATAAATAGTTAAGAAACATCGCGAAATTTTTACGAAAATATTTTTCCGCAAAATGGCATAAAACGCATTTTTGACCGAATCGACTACCCAATACACATGAGGGCTGCCCAGGTCAGCCCCAATAGTACTTGGATAGTTCATGGGCTGCCCGAACAGTGACCAATTAACTGTTTGGGTAGCCGTCACCCAGTTGGCTCAAAAGTCACCAGGTAACGTCGTTTTTCGCCGTTTTCGCATATTTCAACTCCGAAACAGTTTTCGAAAATTGTTCCAACACCCAAAACACATCCAATACATTTATATGACATAATTTTCTTCACAATAAATCCAATTTTTTCAGATCTGATTTTGTAACAACAAATATCATTTTTCATGCTTAAAATCCAATTTTCTCAACATTAATCATATTAATTGTTACACTATCCAAAGTCACCACAAATGAAGAACCCAAGAATAATTTTAGGAGTTATAAGAGTGGTCATAACACTCTAGAATGGCAACAAGTCATCAAATGAAAAAATTGAACTAATATTACAGTAATATTATCCAATCTAACTTCACACATGCATCTAGCCTTCAAATCCATCCTCCAAATCAAAAAGCCCGAAAATCTAAGAAAAGAACAAACCCTAGAACTATTCTAGATATTCAAGAACAAGAAACAAGTTTTCTAAGTTTAAGAGTTATGAAGATTACCTCCAAATCTCCTAAATTCCTTAAACTTTTTCTTGATTTTCTTCACTTTCTTCCTTGATTCTTCAAGAAAATTTTGGGAGCTTTTATGGAGATTAGGTTTGGCCATGGAGGTGAATGAATGAAGAAATAAAACTTTCCACTTTAAATACAAGGCCAAAACCGACTTAGGGTGAGAAAGAAGAGCAATTTGGTCATTTGGTCATTTTTAATCTAATTAAATAATAATAACCTTTAAGTTAACAAAACTAATTTGTAAACTTTAAGCTTAATAAAACCATGCCACATGTAACCAATAATAATCAAACATATTTCATAACAATTATGTAATATTGAAATAATTTAATTATCTAGATATTTAACATTTAAACATCTAAATAATTAATTAATGCGATTATTATTATTATATATGTATTTTTATTTACATTAAATAACAAATACATATATTAATGGCATGTGTCAAAATCTCATTTGAAAAATAATTAATATGTATCAAATCAAATTTTATATCAAATACAAATACACATTAATTATCAATTGACCGAAATGCCCCTAATGCAAGTATTTTTCGTTTAACCATTTAAACGACTTGAATTAACTCATTTAATTCGGTGAAGTATTATGAATAATCTATATTATTCATAATGTGTTTCCCAAGTGCTCAATGAGTACACTTCATATTGTGGGACTCTCTAAGTTTAGGTTTATCTGTCACCGAATCCAATTTCGTGTCCACAATCCACCCACTCATGAATTATGAGGACCACGGATAATCTCGCTAAACTATGTAAGTCGAGGTCATTGCATACGTATAATCCATTTGTCACAAGTTATCCATATTATACCTGAGATATAGATAAGAACATCAAATCCTTATGGTATAATATAGTCGACTTTCAAATTTACGATCTCTAAATAACACTCGAAACTCACTTCCAAAGTTATACCACGGCCATGGATTTACTAGATCGCAAACACGTGTAGGATACCTATGCCCTGTACACAGGACTGACAGATTCTATCTTGATACGCACTGGATATCATGATCATCAGTCCACACCCAACGAACAGGTGGAGGTATGATTTAAATAGATCGATGACATGACTGCCATCAAAGTGTGGAGGATAACTCATATATCCACTCTGGTATCTCAAGTCGAAGGACCACTATGATCGCTCAACTCGAGAAGATTTCTATTGACGTTGGTGTACCATTTATTAGGAAATCTTCAGTGAGTCATTCAGTGTTTATCAAATAAATACCTACATGTCTATACGAGTCTCCCGAGACTCATGGTTCATTGGGATAAACCATCGGACCAAGTCACGATATACGACATGTACTAGTCTCAGCGGATTTTGCTAACCGACCCGTGTTAGTAAATCTTGACCAGGAACTTTATTTAAGGATATATAACTTATAGTGACGCTTCCCAATGTCAATTACAAACTACGTTGTAACTGCGCACTACATTGTAAATCTTAGGGTCTTTGTCTAATATACATGTATCACTAAATCATATTTAGTTTCAATCTAATCATAATTAGATATCTAATCGTAATTAGATCGAATATGTATATAAAAGACAAGAGGTACTACCATTAAATAAGTAATATTATGAAAAAAATAATTGTTCGTATCCATGAATCGGACATAAAATACGATCTGGATTGTCACTCCAAGCACCAACCGTAACAGTGTCACGATATATTCGTGATCTCTCAATCAACATTCGAAACTCATTTCCAAAATGTACTCTGGCCATAGATTTAAAGATCACAAAGTGGATGTCTAAATCCCTCACACGAGACTAACAGATCCTCTTTGGATACATCACAAGATATCATGAGCATCAATCCACACTCAACGAACAAACAAAGGTCTGGTCTAGATTGACTGGTGACATGACTATTTTCAAAGTGTGGAGGATCACTCATACATATCTATACGAGAATATACCTCTAGTAATGATACCTCCCAATGTCAATTACAAGCCTCGTTGTAACTGTGTGACTATTGTATATTCTCGGGTCTTTGTCTAATATATACATCACTAACCTCAATTAGTTTCAATTTAAATTAAATTAGATTGAATATATATGTAAAAAGAAAGAGGTGATAACATTAAATAGGTAATATTATGGAAAAATATTTGCTCGTATTTATGAATAAGTCATAAATAAGATACGGATTGGTGCTCAGAGAACCAACCTCAACACTGAGATTATTCAAATTACTACTGATAAGGTACAAATGATTAGATCGAAGTTAAAGGCAGAAAAAGATAGACAAAAGAGTTACACATATCTAAAAAGAAATGACATTGAGCACTCGTATGTGATCAAGAGTTCTTGAAAGTTTCGCCTTGGAAGAGTGTCATGAGATTTGGCAAGAAGGGGAATTTGAGTCCTCTATTTATTGGGCCTTATAAGATCTTAGAGCAAATGGGGCAGTTGTATACAGGCTTGCATTGCCACTAGTGCTGCCAAAGATTCATTATGTTTTCCATGTGTCCATGTTGAGGAGGTATAGAACAAATGCTTCTCACATTTTGCGAAGACAACTAGTGGAGTTGAGAGTTGACTTGACATATGTAGAAAAATCAGTAGGAATTTTGGCTAAAGAGTTGAGGAATAAGACGATTCCTTTACTTTAAGTTTTATAGGTAAACACTCGAAAGCATAAACTACTTGGGAGTGTGAATAAGACATTTGAAACAAACATCCTAACTTGTTTTTATCCTCAGGTACATGAATTTTGGGGATGAAATTATTTTAAGGGAGAGGAGTTGTAAAACCCCAAATTATTTATAATGTATTAATTTTAATATTAGTGTGTTGGATTTTAGGGCACAATTTAGGAAGTTTGAGAGTGTTTATTTTTAAAATAGAGAAAACACAAGTTTAAGAGGGTGAGTGTGATAATTTACTTGTGAGTATAAAAGTGGATTTGGAAGCGAGTTCCGAGTGTTATTTAGAGATCGTAAATTTGAAAGTCGATTATATTATACCAATGATTTGTCCTAATCCGTCCGATTAGGAGCTGAATTCTATCGGTCTACTCGACTAGGGGAGCATTTTAAAAGTAGTATTGACATCGAAAATGGTTGATTTCCAATGATTTTATAGTAAGAATTTTTCATCAGTTTTTCTCGATTTTCTGTTGATTCAGAAGTCCGATTTACGAACCATCGGCTACATTGGAATTCAGGGAAGAGTAGGAACTCATGCCATTGGAAAATTTGGTTTCCCGGTGGCGCTTGGTGGTCACGCTCGGGCAGAAGTCACTGCATGTATGGCCTACGCGCTAGACATAATGTCAGCCTTTTTCCTCACTACAACAAAATTGAATTTTAGTGGCGAATATTTTCGCCACTAAAAACTATAATTTCTCCACTAAAAGTGCGACACAAAATGTATTAGTGGCGAATATTTCGCCACTAAAAGTCCATTTTTTCGCCACTGAAGATCATTTTTAGTGGCGAAATGATTTTTCCCCACCAAAGTACCTTTAGTGGTGAAAATTAGTACCTTTAGTGGCAAAATTTGTTTCCCCACTAAAAGTACTGTTTTTTAATAAATGTAATAAAATAAAATAAATCCTAAATTTTTAATATACCATATGATATCTTATATTGTAAAGTTTTATAATACATAAATTTTGATATATTAATTTAATGATCATATACATTAATATATGCAAATAGAATATTTGTATTTACAAACAAAAAATATATATATATCTATTGTTATAATATCAAAACATACAAATGATCAACAAATTACAATTCAAAAATCAAAAATTATTGTTGATTCCGTCTTAGTTCTAAGTTTATATTTTATATCCAAACTTTAAAATTGATGAGTCTCTTCAACAATTTTTTGATGGCATGAACCGACGGCTGTTGCTCCGCACAAGCTGCAATATCAGCACCAGATTTAAAAATCAAATGACTATTGAACCAAAGTTTATACTAATAAGTAACAACATATGAGATAAAATATAATTTGATTGAAGGGAAGGAAAAATGAGTGAAGAAAATGACAAAGTGGAAATATATATTTCCTCACTTTATCATATATTATTATTAATCAGAACTAGCCATGAATTGCATAAGTTGATTCTATATACCCAATACACAAGCATCGTTTCTAATTTCCCACATTTATAGAGGATTTGTGCACTAGAATTCCAATTTTAACCACAGAAGAAATGAAATTACTTCAGAAAAATAGAATACATGGGACATACTTCTAGCTCATGGACAATGGCTGCAGTGCGCCAACCATATATGCATAAAGCAATTTTACTTAGACTATGGGTCCCTAGACTCTCTACAAGACGTGATAATTCCATTACTACAATACAATGTAAAAGATTTCAACTTCACCAGCTATCGATAATTGATTCCAATTAAATCACATCTTATAGCCCCGCAAGCATAGAGAAAGGCAAATGAAAAATAAATTGTATATGAAAAGAAGTGAAAATAGAACATGTCTGGCCTCTTTTGCAATTGAAATAAGTTTCCCTTAGTCCTACACATTCACTGGGTATACATGGGCTCTTCTCCTCAGAACATTCCCTAATAGATCGCTTCTCCACCTACAAATTTAATTCATTTAAAAAGGCAACAAAAGTTATCATCCAATTGAATCAAGTGCCAACAAAATACCGGCCCAAAGCTCCTCGAGTAAAGAATGGAATTGACCATAACACAAACACACACAGAGAGAGAAAGACCTCTTAGGACTGCGACTCATTGGTATCCTTCTAGGTACCTGCTACAATGTTGATAGATGAAGCCACAGATTAAACACCGAGTAAGGAAGAGGATTATCTTGGGAAAAAACAACAACATTACCTTGCGCGGACTAGGTGATGATGAGGAGGATGATCGCCCACGTCTTGTAGCTGGTCCTCGCCCTCTTTTAGTCAAAAACAAAACATATATTGTTAGAAAGGTTAATTGATGATAAAATTGTAATGAACAATTAATAAATGTGCAAATTTCAGTGTATTGCAGTACCAGAGATGATATATTTAAAATATTTTTAATGTAACCTTGCTATTCAACTTCAGCAGCTATATAAGTTGAAAATCCAGGAGGCCAATGATAATACAAGAAAAAAATACAGAACTGAAATGATCCGCAATTGCTTGAGAACGAGCAACTAAATCTTCAGTAAAATCATAAACCACATATATGAAGAAATTAAAATACAGAAGAATTGGGAAAAGAAATGCTACAAAGCCTTCAAGAAGTAAACATGACACTTTGAACAATTGATTTCAATGAGCTTATACCTTTCCAACAATGAGTTTATAAGAACAAGCAATCTGGCACATTCTCATCTAGTACACAATTCATCAGAAATTCTTGATTACAAATGGGAGCTCATGCTCAGAACTTGACATAAAACTATATTTCCATAAATAAAAAGTTCGACAGTTGTATAATAAAAACACAAAATTATCTAATCTGTAGAAATTCAAGGATGTTTGACCACAAAACAACGATCGTAACATCTCAACATCTGAATCCAACAGTAACTAGGAATTTCATCGAGCAGTTGGCGTAACCACATGGAAGAAGGTTCGTAACCGAATAATATAAGCATTAAAATAGTACAATGAACTCTATATTACAGGCATTTCATCGAGCAGTTGGCGTTCATTGGGTTTCCAGTATATATTAACAAAAATTTTGTCAATTTTTTCTTAAGATGATGATGTCGATGATGAAAACAAAAAAATCAAACAAATAGAAAATTCAACAGAACATAACTCAGAAGAAGACAGAGCCAAATTCAATAAAATTCAGAAGAAGACGAAGCCAAATTCATATAAAATTTTAATTGTTTAGACTAATAGTCCTGAAATAAATGAAATATCACTTACAGGCTGCAGCTTTTTGTAGCTACAAAGACAAGTCATAAAGCATACAGCACTAGCCAGCGACAAGCCAGAATATCAGTATTTATTTGTGTATTTATCTGCTGGAGGAAAAACCATAAATCCAGAAACCCAAAAACCCAGAGAAACGAAAAGAGGAGAAACAGAGAAAAAAGTTAATTACCTTGATGAAACCTGCGTGGATGATGAAGAAGATTGATTTTTGATGAAAAAGTGGTGAGGGTTTCATTAATTTTAGGCAATATGAAATTGAGTTAGGGTTTCATTTGATGATTGATTTGTAAATAAAAATAATGATGCACTCAAATGAGTAATCACCCATCAGCACTATTAACAAAATGAGTAAATTATAGAAATTTGAACCTGGGCATTTCAGCATGATTCGTGAGAGTGTGAGAGCAAGATGAGCGAGAGTGAGAGACTGAGAAAGACGAGTCTAAGGTAGATAGTTTGAGTCTTTGTGAGAGACAAAGCGATACCTAGAGAGAGATGAGTTGGAGGCAGAGAGAAACCATAAACCTTAGGCAGAGAGAATTTGTCAATGGTTGAATCGAAAGTGAATGCATCTTAGGGTTTGTTGATAGTGGAAGAAGCAATGTTTTGAAGAAATGTTTGGGTCAAAAATGAAAGTTTGGGAGCTGTAAAAGGCCGCGAAGATAAGGCGGGCATCAAAATTTTTATTGTTAATTAGTGGGGAAATATTTTCCTCACTAAAATTATAAATTTCACCACTAATAGTGTATTTTTAGTGGCGAAATTATATTTCGCCACTAAAAGTAAAGGTTTTAGTGGTGAAATATTTTTTCGCCACTAATTTCGCCACTGAAAGTTTATTTTTAGTGGCGAAATAAAATTTCACCACTGAAAGTTTACTTTAAGTGGCGAAATAAACGAAAATTATTTCCCCATTAAAATTTCGTCACTAAAAACCAGTTTTCTTGTAGTGCCTTTTGAGTCTTCCTTCATGCTATCCAGACCCTTTCGCGTAGAAACAAATCTCTGAATCTTGATTTTCATATAATTCATTGTTATATTCGATTTATACATATTATGTCTTTCGGAAACGTAATTAGCCTTAATATATGATTAATTTACATACTTAGGCTATTTAAATGGTTGTTATGTGGTTGGAAGTTAAATTGTTGGCTTAATCGGAAAATAAGATCGAGTAAGAATATGTACGAAAAAGTTATTTTAGGCCCGAGATTTGGACTATTGATGTGAATTAATATGTGGAAGTATTTATATTGAGAATTGAATATGGTTGTAAGTTGATGATGATGAATTGTATAACGGTACACATTATAGATAGAACTCCATCGAAATCTCGTTAAGATTGAGAGAGCATTTAAGTCACGTTTTTTTGCATATTCTTTCATATACTCTTAGTTAGGGTCATGTTCTTTACAACATATAAGTCTATTTAAGTGATCGAGATGATGTTGGCGGTGATGGTCTTGCTATGAAGTTTCTCTATCAGTAGTACATCTCGCTAGGTGCATAGATAAACTTGTAATATTGATGTTTTTCAAAAGTATATAGTTATGTATGTTTCCTTAAATGAATTTTAAGTTTATGCATTAAATGATTTAGTTTTGGAAAAACTTATAGTTTGATATAAAAGAAATGATCGAATATTGATTATGTTAGAAATCATGAGTTTGTAGTATGTCGAAATATTTGCATGAATTTTGAGATAAATAAGCATATGTGTGAGTTTGACTATGGAGATCCTACCTATGTATATAATGATGATATTACAGGTTAAGTATTTCATTAAAGAGAATTAGTTCATATTACAGGGAAAATTCTGTTAGTTTCACAATTTCCTATCATTCTTACCCTATACTATCTCGAGGGACGGGCGTGACAAGTGGTCACTATAAAATATGGTGAGCACTGGTGCTCACTCTATACTTTGTCAATTTTACGATTCGTTATCACCGTTATCCTACTTCGGGGGACAAATATGATAAGTGAACACCGTAAAATATGGTGGTCACTGGTTCTCTCTCGGAGAGACACAATATTTAATAAGTTCTTACTTCAGAAACCTATAATTCCAGACACACTAAATTGAGTCGCTATTATTCTAAGCTCAAACAAATAGACAATGATATTTCTAGTATTTTCCGAATCATGCTTTGCACATTTTATTCCTCTATCGGCCCCAAAATAATTATACAAAAAAATCACAAGTGGCTTTCCATCATGAAAACACCATAACCTTATAAATTGCAACCATATGTCAATTGATATGGATACTGCACAGATTCTGCTTTACGGAGAAATGTTTAGGATGGTGCCACCTAGGCCTTCACGTGTCCATTTTTGTCACGAGCCCTACACACTTTTGCCTCAATGTTCCACGAGAAAACCTTAAACCAGAACAAGCCATTTAGGGCTCTTTCTTTTCAATTAATTACTTTTACTATTAATTTTTATGTAAATAAAATAATTTTTTCATAATTATATTGATGAGTTAATTATGTTGGAAACTTATTAATATTATTAATTTATTATTACTTCTATACAAATTATTCTTAATTTTAGTTTATTTATAATATAAAAAAGTTGATATTCTTTAAATAATAATCTATAGTTTAGTTATTAGTAATATCCATAAAAAAAATACATATGAATATAATTAGTTTGAAAAATAAATTTAATAAAACCTAATTAATATAGCATCGAAAAAGCTTGAACCGACCCTTCATCATTCCCCTCTATTTAAGAAGTTTAATTTCTCCTCCCCAGGTCAAGATTATACTGTTAAAAAATGCCTCAGCTCGCATATATGATTAGCTCATCATCATCAGAGGACATCATGCTCATGCAATCTAATGTGCATCATCATGATGATGATGATAACATTCATGTTTATGGCAGCCTTCCTTATTACCCTAATAAACCATTTGACGGGGATGGAGATGATGACGACGACGACGATGATGGCGGTGACTTGGCTCCGGCTGCATCCATTGAGGGTGATGGGGACGACGACGACGACGACGACGGTGGCTATGATTATGCTCCGGCTGCTTAAGGGATATTGATCATCATTATATAGTAAAACCCTAATACGCTAGTTTTATATATGTAACTATGAAACCCTAAATCCCCATATTTCAGCTTTCTTGATATATATGTATAGAAAGTTATAACTAGATAGCCCATATGTGTGTTTAATGGGTGGCTTTTTTACTGAACAAGGTTTTTGTTTCTTGCTTCCGACTATATATATGGAAGCTATTGTGGCGGCTTTGACGTATGAAATTATATTCCAATAACACTGCTTATAGATTAATTATAAGATACAGCATCACATTGTGATGAGTTTTATAATATCTTTATCGTGTTCATGTTTGTTTGAATTGTTAATTATACCATCTGAGCGTGAGTTCAAATTTATTTGTTTATTAATTTTTTGGTTATAATTACCAGAGAGTCATGAAGTCGATAAAGAAAAATTTAAAAAGATGAACTTGCTAATTAAAAACTAATTTCCTCCATGCATAGAACTGCACGTAGTATATAAAGCTCATGTGTCATGAAGCTAAATTTTCAGCCATTAATGCATATATCCAGCTCAAATTTTCATCCATAGCAGTCCATTTTGATTGGTATCAACGATTTCAGTCTTTGTTGGTGCCTGATTATAATTTTGATCAAAAATACAATTTTTTTTTAATATGGAGTTCTCTTTGCTTTTATATATTCTTGCTAGATTTTCAAGACGCGGAGAAGTGGGATAGAGTATTTTGAAATACCCAACTTTAATCATCAGAAATGGAACAGTGTGTATCAAAGAGCACTTTCTTAGTATTTGTCAGGATCTTTCCTAGACACTTTTTGTAGTGGGAGTTTTGTACACTGATAGACTTTTTTAAACTCTAAATAGCAGTTTACAGGGGCTTGTAGCTATGATAATTCAATAATTTATGCTGATCCAAGAGTAATTTCCATCACAAATGCATCCAATCGTGGTTTATGGCAATGATGATTGCCAAAATGGATTTGAAATTACATTAATTTTATATGTGTTCAATAAATATTAACTCACTCGTTCAAGACACTCATATTGCATGTAATATGTTTTGGGTGAGGAATATGTGTGAATAAAAAATTTATGTACTTATTAACCTACAGGCCTGGGACATTAAGGATATAGATCTGAAACCGCACACTCTTTACCCTCCCAAATGCCTTTTAATTGAATTTAACATGATATTGTTGCAGCCTAAAAAGTGTCCCTAGTATTTGCAGTGATATCAAGTTCTTAAGGGAATTTTATCTCTCAGTCGTGGTATGACAAGTATAGATAAATTCAAGTGAGGTACTAAACATAAATAAATTTCTACACCTTCAATTCGAGGACCTTAGCTATAAACAAATATCATTATTATATGAGTTAATGAAACCCTAAAAGGCCTAAAACACAAATACCTATACCAAATGTTACTTAAGGCCAAGTTTTACTATACTTATTTAAGCTATATAATTAAGCTCAAAAATGTAAGTAAAATATGATATTTTATTAAAACAAATTATTGTTTTAGCGTGAAAGAGTTAGATTTTCGTTTTTGGGCTTTAGCCATAACTTAAAAGAGGAAGATAACATACTGTAAGATGAAGCTTCCATGTGGTGTTAACTTATTGAGTTTGTAAATTC